>JAODAL010032885.1:0-46305 GCA_025379985.1 Phyllomedusa bahiana
TCTGGGTGGCAGGTGCATCCATTTTTCTGTAAACCACCCCCTATTTATGAACATGGCCGGCCCCAATTTTAAACTTGGCATTCTTACCGATGTTTTCACCATCCCCCAATAGTTTGTAAGCTCTCACGACAGGGCCCTCACACCTTGTGCCCCTTTGTAAGTTTTTTTTAATGTGTAATGAGATGTTTGCCCTTGAATTTTGTAAAGTCTGCGGAATATGTTGGGGCTTAGAAATAAAGATTATTATTATTATTAAAATATTTCCTGTAAGCATCCCCACTTTCGACGCCCGACCAAACCCCCCTCCCTCCAAAGCAGACCTTTTACTGGAGATTTAAGCCCATTATGTTCAAATATGAATTTGTGGGCATTGTAATATGTTTCCCCTTGGCATACCCTTCCATATGGCATATTTTTACCCTTAAATTTTGAAAAAGTGCGCGGAATTTTGGCGCTATAGAAATAAAGATTTTATTATCCAAAAAAGATTTTTTTTTAAACCTTTGGGGGCAAAATGGGTTTAATAGTATGTAAAGGGGTAAAAAGTTTAAATTAAATACTGCATGTTTCCGGGGATTGAACCCAAGTTTGAAAATGAGTCTTTGCCCTTTTTAAAAGGAAACTGTTTTTTCAGTTTTTTTAAACAGTTGAAGATCAAGTAATTTCAAGGCATCACTCTTAGAAAAAGTTACCTTAAAATTGCTTAAGAAGCTGAATCTATCTAGTAGATCCAATAGAGCAGGTAGAGACGTCTTAGGTTGCGTAATGTATAAAAGGAGATCGTCAGCAAAAGCTGCACACTTATGCTGTTCCTTTCCAATTAGGATTCCTTTGACCTCTCAATCAGCTCTAACCACTTAACGACTGTGGACATATGCATGTGTCCAAGTCGTTTGGAGGCTAATGTTCTTGGACACATGCATACGTTCTGGGGATCGTGTGAACTCTAAAACAGAGTTTGCATGATCACTGTGGTATGTCAGCTGTATATTAAAGCTGATATCCCACAGCATCAGCCCCGACTGGAGTTCACTCTGAGAGGGGAGGCGATTTACCCCTTAGTTATCACGTATAAGGGTCGCGATAACTAAGGGACAAGAAGTAGGAGCTCCTTCTGCTCCACTGCGCAACCAACCCACGCGCTGTCTTTACCAGTCAGCCCCGGAAGGGGATACAATGCCCTTCCCCGGTGTTTTGGGCTCACCATGCCCACCGTGCTCACAGGCATGGTGACGACTTTGCCATAGGAAATACAGACAGCCCCGCTTGTATTGTCTCTATTGTATAATGACCTGTAAAACATGATACAATTTCCCCTAGGGAAAAAGTAGAAAAAAAATGTGAAAAAGTAAGTAAGTGAAAAAAAGTAAAACACGAAAAATATAATAAAAACACGCACAACGCCCTTTTCCTCTTTACAAATGACAATCACCCCAAAAAAGATAAAAAATAAAGTATACATATTGGGTATCAACGTGTGTGGAACGACCTACCTTATAACACTGTCACTTTAATTAAGATGCACAATGAATGCCATAAAAAAAAAAATGATAGAATTGCGATTTTCATCATCCCACACATAAATATGGAATAAAAAAGCTATCAAAAACTCATATAAACGCCAAGTGGTTGCTAATAAAAGATCATTCATCCTGAGAAAAAAAGTCCCTTACAATCTCTGTATACAACGATAAAAATAAAAAAAAGATATGCCATCAGAAGACAGCGATGCATAGATATTTGTAACACCTGGAGTAGTGGATTCTCTGGACCACCGCAAGTGATGGTAACGGCCACGCCAGGGAGCAGAGTCTAAGCAGGTCCCGGTATTCACCAGAGCCCGCAACAAAGGTCAGGATGACTTGCTGCGGCAGTGAGTCCTACCAAGTCGCTACCCCTGACCGACTAGCTTGCGGTGGAGCAAGCCGAGGAGCGCGAAGTACCCAAACTGTAGACGTGACTCAGTCGTGGACAGGCAAAACAGTCAGGGCAGGCAGCGAAGGTTCGTGGTCAGGAAACGGAGCAAGATCGTTACACGGCTAGGAAGAAAATGTAACTTTCCCAACCACGACTTTCTTCTAATGGCAAAGGCACCAAAGATCCAGAGGGGACGTGCTGGAGGGGTACCAATAAATACAGGGACAGCGGCCTGCAATCCGAAACCAATTACCCGAATGCCGTGTCCCTATAAAATTTGGGGAAAAAAAAGAAAAAAAAAAAAAAAAAAGGGGAAAAAAGGAGAACTGGCTCACGCGCACCCTAAGGAGCGGGGACAGGCGCGCCAGCCGGCAGGAGACCCCGGGGAAGCAAGAGCGCGGCCCGGTAAGTTTACAGGCGCAGGGGACCAAGTGCGCCTGTGGCCCGACACGTGAGCCGCGGCACCACTCATCCCTGAGACAGGGAAAACCGCAGGAGCACAGGAGCGCCCGCAGCCTGACCCATGGGCTGCGGGACCGCTTGTTACAATATTGTTTTACAGAATAAAACATTTTTTTTTTTTTCAAAACGCTGCAACATAAAAAACTATATAAATTGGATATCACCGTAATTGACTCGACCTACAAATTAAAATTAACTTGTCATTGATACTGCACGGTGAGAGCTGTTAAAAATAAAAATAAAAAACACTATTAGGATCTCAGTATTTTCTTCATCCGGCCTTCCGAAAAATGTATTTAAAAGCGATCAAAAAGCCGTATCCTCCCAATCAGAATGTCAAATCGTCCCGCAAAAAACTAGCCCCTACATGGCTCCGTACACATCAAAATAAAAAAGTTAGGACTTTCATACTGCGGCGATGCAAAAGCGTGTTTTCCTGTTTTAATAAAAGTGTTTTTATTGAGTAAAAGCAAAAAAAAAAATACAAATTGGGTATCGCTTTAATTGTATCTATCGACCTGCTGAGTAAAGCTAGCTTGTCATTTATACTGCACAGTGAGTGCTGTAAAAATGAAGCCCAAAAAACAATGGCGGAACTGCGTTCCCCCCCATTTTCACGCAACAATGCTAAAAAAAAACTATGGAACACCTGTGCAGCCAAAATGCTCAATACACCCCCAGATGAGATCCATGAGAGGTGTTGAAATCCAAAATGGGGCAACTTCTGGAAGGTTTCACCTGTTCTGGTACTTTAGGGCCTTTGCAAATATGACATGGCACCCATCAAAATCTGTGATCCAAAAGCCAAATAGCGCTCCCTCCCTTATACACCGTGCCATGCGCACAAACAGCAGTTTACACCCATATATAGAGTATTGCCAAACTTGGAAGCAATTGCGCAACAAAGTTTGGAGTGCTAGGGCGTGGCCTGGACCTGCATGGAGTAGATCACATGAGATAGGAGCTCCGTGGAGAACAATGATGAAAACGGCTCACATAAGCCTTATTCTGCATCCATTTACCTAAAATTTGGTACCGGACCTTCTGGATCCCACTGCCAACACCTCTAAACCTCCTGGAGACCCGACACCCTAGTTAGGGGGCTTTTAAGTTTTGTCGTCCAATGCGATTACACCTCCGCGCCTGAACCCTGCTCGCGGCCTGAATCCTGCTGAAGCGTAGCTCCGTGTGCAGCACAGCATACCTCCTGCGGCGCAGATCGCAAGTAAAGGACCGGATCCGCGAGCAAGTACGCTCCTCCCGTCCCGCGCCTCAACCGGATCCCAGACCCTGAAAAGGTGACTCACCCGCAGCACCGCTGCCGACAGGGGAAGCCCGTACACTGGCTCTGTGAGTATCCCCGAAGCAGGAAGTCCTGGCGCGCACGCCTGCTACTCACGGGAGCTCAGTTATCAGTGCGGACACTAGGGTGGCTTCAGATAAGAACCGCTTGGTCCCGGTCTCCTCTGGTCCCACCTTACATAATACCAAAAGGGATCACCGGCCCTTAGATTGGCCTAGTTATGAATTTACGAAATCATGAGTCCCCGTCGCAACCACTGGCTTGGCCCCATCTTAATTCAGTCACTGGTCCTGCATTGTGAGTATAACACGCTATTCCCCTGCAGGGAAAAGGCACAAACTACTGCCGTATTTGATTAACAACCAGTTCTTGTGACTACACACACCCATTGGGACTGCTTGGAATATCTAAGTTGTATCTCCTCACCACACGGACGCTGATTATATTATCAATGTTTTAATCTTAGAGTGTCTGGCGGCAATCTTAGGATAGCACTATACAAAGCATCGAAATCTTGAAATTTGTCTGCTTTGCTTCACCATCTTAGTGGGAATAAGGCATTCATGCTGTCTTTATACTAAACCTCAAATATCGTATATAATCTCTCAGCACTCGATCAGCAAGCAAACAGCTCCAAGACTCTGTCGGTGCTAATTCCCTAGCGATCCTAATAATAGGCTACTTACGTTACATATAGTCACCTCTGATATAGCATAGTTCCCAGGAAGCAGGGAAACAGAGGAAAAGAAAGGGGGGAAAAAAATAAAATAAATAAATAAATAATAATAACGCAGCGCAACCAAACTCACCCAATTCTTCAAACAATCATCTCCAAAGTTACAATCTATGGAAGACCAAAATCCTTTTTCTCAACTTTCCGCCTCTTCTCCTCAACCGGAATCGGTCCAACCTGAACAACAAGAAATGACTGACCAAAGGTCTCTTCTATGGAGGCCACTCGCAAAGCTATTTTTATACCTCCTTCAGAGACAATCTACACAAGGACTTTAAACAAATAATGACAGATCTTAAGTCTGATGTCCAAACCCTTGTAGGGAGAGTAGACCATGTCGAAAAGAAAATGATAGAATTAACCACCTCACATAACTTACTCATTGACGTGAATGCAGAGCTGGAGCGCAAAGATTGTCATCTAAAATCCTGGATCTTGAAGATAGGTCCAGGAGAAACAACATCTGAATCTGAGGCATACCAGAATCAATCACCTCAGAAGCCCTTTCTCCTTTCCTGACAGATATGATGGCGATAGCACTCCCGGAGGCTTCTCAAATGGACTTGCTGATTGATAGAATACATCGCCTCCCAAAACCAATGCACCTTTCTTCGACAGTCCCAAGGGATGTGATTGCCCGTATCCATTTTTTCAAAACTAAAGATAATTTCCTTAGAGCCCTAAGACACCTAATTAGACTTCCGAAGATCCATTTTCCCGGATCTTTCAGCAGGCATGATGCTGAAGAGAAAAGAATTCACAACTTACACAAAAATCCTTAAGGATCATAATATTGGCTATCATTGGGGATTCCCGGTTAAACTAGTGATCTCTAAGGACGACCTCACCACAGTGTGCCACTCACCAGCTTCGGCAAAGAATCTTCTGCTCACCTGGGGACTTCTCACTTTCCCTACTACGACACTGCAAAAAAAAGGCCCAAGCAGACCAGAAGCCATCACCCCGCTCTGGTCGGAGAAGACTACAAGATCCAGAACCCGTGCCAATGACTGACCTACCCACTATGTCTTTAGCAGTTATTATTCCCTTGCAGGTCCCACAGCTCCTTTGACCTGACCTTTACTGGGTATATCTTTGATTAGGCAAGACAGCCCTCGACGCATCACCTGATAAGCTTGGAGATATCCTTTTCAGCAGTTTTTTAATGTTGGCTCGGTTGGCCAAAATTTTTGAGTTATTAGTAGTTGGTTGTTGCCGTGTACCTCGACATTCTGGCACACGCCTACGCTGGAACAATGAACTCTGTGGTAGCTTTATGTTGATTTGTACTAATGCTATTAGACTTTCACAATGCCGATCAAATTCATAAATTGAACACTCAATGGACTTAACTCTCCACGTAAAAGGTCGTGCTTATGGAGGGAGGAGGTTAGGTCGGGCGTCGACGTGGTATGCTTACAGGAAATAATAATAATAATAATAATAATCTTTATTTCTATAGCGCCAACATATTCCGCAGCACTTTACAAATTCAAGGGCAAACATACAGTCATTACACATTAAAAGTACTTACAAATGAGACATAAGGTGTGAGGGCCCTGGCTTCGTGAGAGCTTACAAATCTATTAAGGGTGTATGGGAGAAAACATACGGTAAAAGTGCCAAGTACTTACAATGTGGCTGAGCCATGTTCAAAATAGGGGGTGGTTTACATGAAAAATGATGTCACCTTGCCACCCAGACAGTACATCTATAAACATATAAGTGCCTGTGAGTGGCCCAAGTCTGCAGGGAGTGACAGATGGTGTGATAGCAGATAGGGCATCTATGCGTGTGCCAGACCGAGAGAAGTAATTTTTCAGGGCCTCCTTAGAAACTCTGTGAGGGTTTGTGAAATGTGCCTGAACGCCCGCGTAGCATAAGCCAGAGAAATGGTGCAAGCCAGTTGAAATCTCCTGTAGGGCGGGCAAGAGGAGAGTTCGATGATTGAGGAATGTAGTCTGAATATCATCACAGAGCGAGAGCATCGGTAGGGTGGTAGACAGAGACAAAGGGAGAGGAGATTAGCGGAGGAGAGCAGCGCTGTGAAGAGCTTAATGGGAGTGAGAGAGCTGATTTTATACTGCGATAGTCCTGTACTGAGGATGGGCCACCAGAGCAGTGACTGACACAGGGTAAGGCTATCAGAAAAGCGGCTGGAGAGATAGACAAGCCTGCGGCTGCTGCATTCTGGACAGATTGGAGAGGGGAAGTAGTTTTGCAGAGAGGAGACCGAAACGCAAGGAGTTGCAGCATCACAGACGAGAAGAAAAAGAGCAGTAAAGAGAGTTTAGAGTCGATTTCCACATGAGAAAAGGACGGATTTTGGTAGATATTCTTGAGTGCAGAGTGACAGAGCCGGGCAAGGTTGATTGATAAATGGGGAGAAGGTCAGAACAAACCAGTTGAGAATCACAAATAAAACCCCTAGACGCGGGCCTGCAGCCTAAGGAGAAAAGGTGGTATCCACATACAGAAACATAACTAGGCAGGGGGGGGGGGGTTGGTAGTAGATGGTCGGAAAGACCAGAAGTTCAGTTCTTAGAGAGGTATTATTTTCACGATAGGAATGAAGGACATGATGTCAGAACAGCGACAGACAGTCACTGGTGTTATTTGTAGCAAGGAGAGTGATGTCACAGGACATCTATGTGTATAATTGGGTGACCTTCCGCCTAGACGATGGTACAGGAAGCCAAATCTACTGATGAGTTGTCCAATGGGGGCTGTGTACAATGAAACGAGGAGAGGACCTAGAACTGAATTCCCGAGGCAAACCCCAACAGCAAAGAGGAAGAGGAGAGGACGGAGTCGAACCAGAAACGAGACACTGAGAAGGAGTCGGTCAGAGAGAGGTAGGAACGAGAACCAAGCGAGAGCGATGCCATGGAGGCCAATGGTGCCTGGAGCAACTGATGAGAAGTATGGTTATCCACAGTGTCAAATGCAGCAGATAGAATCCAAGAGAATCAACAATGAGTAGTTCCCTGAGATTATGCTTGTTAGGATGTCATGAGACTTTAACAAGGCAGGTTCCCGTGGATGTAAGGGTGCGAAATCTGATTGCACGCGGTCAAGAGGAGAGTTAGTCAGAGAGATTAGCGCGATAAAGGCGAGAGTAGACCAAGCGTTCCCGGAGTTTAAGAGATGAAGGGCAGTTTAGAAGACTGTCGGATAGTTATCAGCACAGACGGGTCCCAGAAGAGTGGCTTTTTTAATAAAGAGGGGGTTATTGATGTGGCGTGTTGAAAAGGAAAAAAAAAGATGGAAAGATCCCAAGGATAGATAGAGGTTACAGATACAGTAAGGTGAGAGAGACATCTGGAGAAATAGACTGTCACAGTTGGGATGGAAAGCGGCAGTAAGCAAGGTGGAGGGACGAGCAGACATGAGAAGCCTGGACACTTCTCCTCTATTGTCGGGTCAAGAGGCTGCCGAGTAGATTACGGAGACATAGCGGGAAAGGGACCGATGGGTAATTTATTGGGGAATTGTAGATGTATAGTTTTGAGCCGGATAATTCTCAATTTTGAGTCATTTGAAGTGTAGTGCCATCTTCAGCACAGCAGGTCAGTGAACCGAGCCTGAGAAGCTTTAGGCCTTAAGAGGGAGTAGAAGGTGTCAAAGAGGTTTTTGTTGATTTGTGAGTGTGGAGATGAAGGGGTGAATAATTTATGTTTGCGCAGTAGAACGGCATGTAATAAGTCTCCAGAGCATGAATTTTTAGTGGAGAAAGTCTGCAGTAGCTTTGACTTTCATCCACAGCCGCTCAGCACACCTTGGAACATCCTGTAGAAAACGAGTCTGAGGTGTCTGTGCCAAGGCTGCGGGCGTCTGACTCTGGTGGTGCGGTGTGTGTGGTGCCCACCTGTCCAGGGTAGGTTGTGATCAGTTATCAATTGAAACGTTTTGACTGCCTGGTCTGGCAGACAGAGGGAGGAGAATTGGGAGGCAGTGAGGTGACTGTATGGTGTCTGTGAGTTCCTGAGAGTATTATAATGGAGCGGAATTTTCTAGTTAAGGATAGATTGCAGGTTTGTCCAGAGAAAGGCCTGCAGATTATGATAATGAGAAGGAGATAATATTAGTGCGTCAGTAGAGAGCATAAGGAGAATTAGTGAGGAAGTTAGAAATTGAAGGAAAGAAACAGACAACCAGATCCAGAGAGTAATCCCATCCTAGTGTGGTTAGGAGTAAAAAGGGGGTGGAGAAAAAAAAAACAAAAATAGCAGAGACAGTAAACTGCTGAGAGCCATGAGAGGAGGTTAATAAAGAAACTGTGACAGAAAGGAGACAAGGGGATCATCATGGGATGTATAAAATCACCCAAGATGAGAAGTGCATTCAGAAGAGAGGAAGAGTGGGAGCCAGGGCGGCAAAATGATCCAGAATCTGGCGGGAGAGCCCGGCGGGACTGTAGACAACTGCGACTCTGACTGGAAAATGGATGAAAAGTCTGAGGATGAGGACCTCAAAGGAGGGGAAAGTGAGGGAGGGTGCAGGAGCGGAAGGACCTGGATAAGTGCAGTGATGGAGAGAGACTAATGCCAACACCTCCACTCCGGCAGGAGGAAGCGTTGTCATGATTGCTTGAGAAGCCCATGTTTCTGTGGGGCCAGCAGGTATTAGAGGAGATTGAGAGAAAAGGTCATCACAGCAGTGAGTTTGATGCAGACGGATGGGCGTTCTCCATAGAGCCCACTTAAAAGGCAGAAAAAGACGTAGCCGCGAATGCAGCATGGTAGCAGGTATTCCTATCAGGTAGAGCTGAGGAGGAGCGTGGAGGAAGAGACAGTAAAGGAAGGTGGCCCGGTGATAGATGTCCCCTGCAGCGAGAAGCAGGAGAAAGAAAAGAGACCGCAATGGTCAGTGATGATATTAGGCGGCGTTTGTGCAGTAATATTGAGCTGGAGGTTTGGGAGTGGTTGAAAACGGAAAAAAGCGTGATGGGATGAGTACATATGTGAGGAAAGGATAGAGGACTTATGTGGATAAACACTTGCTGAGGGCAAGATAGGATGTAAGATAGGCAAGCAGATGCTGCAAGGTAGATAGTAATCAGCAAGACATGGTAAATAAGGAGTATCAAAGAAGTTGTAGCAACGTACAAAAAGGCGAGAGTCCCTTCCCCTTCTGCTCCCTTCAGGCTCAATCAGGGATAATTCTGAGGATTGCCACTTCTAAAATTGCCACTATAAGAAAATTTGGCACTAGAAATTTGGCCCCGACCCACGTCCCACAGAACCACAGCACTGCAACTTATACTCCAACAATGATGAGTTCAAAATGATCAATAGGGCCTATCAGGTGTCGTAAACGTGTTGGAGCAACAAAAGGCTCTCAACAAGCAGAAACTACAAGGAGTAGTAATCTGGGAATTGATGGCTATACAAATAAAACAGGATAGAATTATGGAAGACAGAGCTGGGCGAAAATATCTAGACCAAAAATGTAAACCAATTAAACTAAGCAGAGATCAGCTAGACAAATAATGCTTGGGGATGGCTGGGACATGTTGTTCCACAGACAGGACGTACATTTTAAACTAAGCTGAGACAGCTAGAAAAAAAAACATAAAGCTGGTGGATGGCTGGGACTTGAGTTTTGTTCCACAGACAGGACGTACCATGTCTAAAACTTAAGCAGAGGCAAGCTAGACATATAATGTGAGGGGTGGGTCGTGGGGGGGGGAGGGGGGCGGTGGGATGGCTGGGACTTGTTGTTCCACAGACAGCGACGTACCATTTAAACCTAAGCAGAGAGACAGTCTAGACATATAATGTCGGTAGGGAATGGCTGGGACTTGTTGTTCCACAGACAGGACGTACCATTTAAACTAAGCACATCTATGTGGAAAAGATACCTTCCGACTTAAACATAAAAAGTTTTCTTGGGCATTCCATGCGACGCTAGACCTAAAAAAAAGCGGGGGTATCTGTGTTTACTAAGGATTCTGTTGCTTTTTCTCTAAATCAGTCAATCATTGACCCTAAAGGAAGATATGTGATTATACAATGTACCTTAAATGCGGTTTGGTATAAAATGGTTGTCTTATATGCCCCAAATTTACATCAGAAGTCCTTCATAGCAAAAACCCTAGCCAAGGCTAAAAAAATTCTCAAAGGAAAACTCATAATCTGTGGAGATTTTAATATAGTGATAGATAAAGCCAAGGATAAGTCTGGAGGAGGGACACGATATACACCTGAGCTCAAAAATGTCTTGCTAGAGGAAAATTTACATGACCCTTGGCCGTATATGCCCACCATCAATAATGATATTGGTTCAGCAAGAGAACTCGACTTTACCCACTATTCTGCGCCTAAAAAGTCACATGCGAGAATAGATTTTTTTCTTCTTAACAGACAGGCACTCCAAATGGTCTCAGACTCTAAAATAGGGTTTAGAACCTGGTCAGATCACGCCCCAATTTATCTTACAATTCGAGATCGCATCTCCCTACCTTTTTGTCCACCCATGGCGTCCTTAATAACTTTCTACTTAAATCTCCAAAAATCCTTTCAGAAATTACCACTTCTCTCACAGATTATTTTGGTATAAATTCTCCTACTGCTCCTTCAGCAGAAACACTATAGCGTGCGCATAAGGCATACATAAGAGGCGTATTTATTTCCATCTCAGCTAGAGAGAAAAGAATCAGGGATAAAACGATTAATGACCTTTTAGATAAGATTAAACTACTTGACTCTCAGTTTAAAACAGTGCTTCTCAACTCCAGTCCTCAGGACCCACCAACAGGTCATGTTTTCAGATCTCCAAAGTAATGCACTGACACAAAATAAATCACCTGTGCAGCATAATCAAATCACCTGTGTCAAATGCTAAGGAAAGCCAGAAAACGTGACCTGTTGTGGGGTCCTGAGGACTGGAGTTGAGAAACACTGGTTTAAAACAACCCCTGTACAGACTATTAAAGACAAACTTTCATTACTTAAAAATCAATTAAGTGTCCTCCACCTACAGCAATATAAACACACTATAAACAAACAAAAATGTGAAATTTGCATATCTCCAGGAGAATAGGCCGAGCAAAATACTTGCGAGAAGAGTAAAAGTAGTTTAGGCCAAAACTAGAATACCCTTTATTTCAGGTCCTTCTAACACCAAATTATATGACCCTCGACAAATTTCCAATGCTTTCGCAGACTATTATCGCACACTATATAATCTAAATTCGGACCTCACGTTGCCCCTAGTGAAAGACACAGACATGGATTCCTTTTTAGAGGAACTCTGGTTGCCCTCTCTCACATCTGACCAATTATCTATGCTTAACCAACCGATCACACCTATGGAAATCAGTAAGACCATACAACATTTGAAATGTAAAAAAATCCCCAGTGCCAGACGGACTAACTAATGAATATTTTAAAGTGTTTAAATGATCCTCCCTACCACATCAAACAGATCTAATCAAATCCACTTACACAGAAAAGGTTCACCACCAGAAGAATTACTTTGTGCTACAATTTCCACTATACCTAAACCCGTGAAACCTACGGACCAAGTGACCAACTATAGGCCCATCTCCCTACTCAATTCAGATATAAAGATTTTTTCGAAAGTTCTGGCGAATAGACTAAATGATATCCTGCCATTCTTAATACATAGAGACCAAGTAGGATTTGTGAAAGGCTGTCAGACAAGAGATGGCATAAGGCGGGTACTGGACATCCTTCAAATAGTGTCAAAACAGGAAACACCTTTTGCGCTTATCATCTTAGATGGAGAAAAGCTTTTGATCGAATTAATTGGGGTTACATGAGGAAAGTACTGCAAAAGTTTGGTTTTGAGGGTTCGATCTTTTCCGCCTTATGTCTTATCTCGTCTCCTCCCAAGATCTACTCGGGGATTCCTTTCTGGAAACTTTTGTATCACTAATGATCTATGATCTTTGTGCAGAACCCTTAGCCGCACATATTAGGAAGGACAAAAATATTACTGGAATAACAATTAATAAGGAGATACATAAAGTTAGTTTATACATTTTAATAATGTGCCATAAACCCGAATCGTCAAATTTCCCCCATTTAAAACTGAGAGATATGCCTCTATATCCCATTAAAATTGAATATAAACGAAATCTTTTTTTTATGATAAATTGTGAACCTCATTGAAAACCCAATTGACTAACTTACACATTATTTGGGCAGAAGCGTGTTTCCTTTACCTAGGAAAAAAATATATCCTGACCTGATTCCCATACAAAAAAATTTTGGAAGTTCGCCTTTTTTTAATGAAGACTAACTCATAACCCCACTTGTCAGGTTGGCCGAAAAACCCTATCCAAATGTTCTTTTTCGGGGGTTCTTTACATGCAAAATGTTTACCTTTTGTTTTTTCCCCCCCCTTTTTTTAAACCTTCAATTCTAATCAGATTTATCGGGGGCCAAGAGCCTCAGTTCCAAAGAAAATATTTTTCAGAAAGAGTACGGGGGGGGGGGGGGGGGGTTCTGTCCTAACCTTCACATTAAAAACAGCGTCAATTTTAGAGCCTCTGTACTTCTTTTGGAACCTCCTTCTGCTAATGAAAACTCTGTGATCCCGAAGGGTTCCTTCAAAGATTGTTTGATTGTCATGCTCTGTGGAGACTCTCCTAAAACATACAAATTGTTATCTTTTTCGCATGCAGCACAAGTATGATAAAAAATATGTTCCAAACAATTGTCTCTATTGACAAACCTTTGCCCTCTCTCAGCTTTCCCAAAATTATATACCAGTGCCCCATTGCGAAATGGATTTGAAAGGGAAAAAAAAGAAATTTTGGAAAATTGCTCCCAGGGGTCCTTAAGCAATTTGAAACTTAGTTGAATCACTCGATCCCCCAAATCGTTTTTTTTTTTATTTACAAATAAGACACTTTGTACAAACCCAGTGCTTAACAATTACCCCTCAAGCCACCTCACTGCTGCATAATTTTTTGTGGCAGAAACAAAGTAATATAAAAAGGGTTTTCTGGGCAACGTCTTTAGTAGATCAACATACTATTACTCAACCCCAAAATTTCGCTTGAGTGGGAAATGGGTATCTAGTTCATTTCAGCTTAGAGTGGGGTACAACAACTAATTCAGTGCTTCCCAAAAATTCCGATGTGCTAACCATAAACTTGTTTGGAAAATCCTTTCAGATGGATTTTAACCCCAAAATAGGTCTCCCATTTTCCCCTGGCTACTCCCCCCTTTGTTGGAGGAAATGTGGACTCAAGGGTTCGCTATTACACATGTGGTGGAGTTGCCCCTTAATCCACCCTTTCTGGAAACAATTAGAAATACTTCTCCTTGATGTTTTTTCTTTGGAAAATTACTCTTACCCCAGAGCTAGCGGTATTAAACCTCACCTTTTCAGATATACCTTGTCAATTCCATACAGTCCTTTCACACATATTAACGGCAGCCAGGACAGCTATCGCGATGCACTGGAATATCCCACAACCACCTACTTCTATAGAGGTTATTCAAAGAGTTAACAGACAATATTACTGCAAGACAAGTCTGGCAAGTCCTCCACATGCACTAACCAAAATACTTCAATGTACTATGTACACTCAGGGCCCCACTTTTTAGGTAAAACTGCCCAAAACTGTCGGTTAAAACACTTAATTTCTAATCAGCCATCACGTGGCGGCAACTCAGTGCATTTAGGCATGTAGACATGGTCAAGACAATCCCTCCAGTTCAAACCGAGCATCAGTATGGGGAAGAAAGGTGATTTGAGTGCCTTTGAACGTGGCATGGTTTTTGGGTGCCAGAAGGGCTGGTTGAGTATTTCGGGAAACTGCTGATCTCCTGGGATTTTCAGCAAAAACCATCTCTAGGGTTTACAGAGAAAGGTCCGAAAAAGAAAAAACATCCAGTGAGCGGCAGTCCCGTGGGCGGAAATGCCTTGTTGATGCCAGAGGTCAAAGGAGAATGGGCCAGACTGGTTGAGCTGATAGAAAGGCAAACAGTGACTAAATAGCAACCCGTTACAACCAAGGTAGGCAGAAGAGCATCTCTGAAAAGCACAGCACGGCGAACTTTGAGGCAGATGGGCTACAGCAGCAAAGACCACACCGGGTGCCCTCCTTTCAGCTAAGAACAGGAAATGAGGCTCCATTTGCCCAAGCTCATCGAAATTGGACAGTAGAAGATTGGAAAAAACGTTGCTGGTCTGAGGAGTCTCGATTTCTGCTGCGACATTCGGATGGTAGGGTCGAATTTGGCGTCAACAACATAAAGCATGGATCCTCCTGCCTTGTATCACAGTTCAGGCTGGTGGTGGTGGTGTCATGGTGTGGGGAATATTTTCTTGGCACTCTTTGGGCCCTTTGTACCAATTGAGCATATTGCAACACCTTGTGGAAACTATGCCACGAAGAATTGAGGCAGTTTGAAGGCAAAGGGGGTCCAACCCGTTACTAGCATGGTGTACCTAATAAAGTGGCCGGTGAGTGTATAGGATTCTATTGGTAAACTTTTACATGGTTTTGAGAAAAGTATAAGTAATTGTTTTCATATGTTTATATTTAAACTTGAGTTGAAATGACATATCGCTACCTCATATTGTAGAAATAGTTGTTAATGTGACTCCAAATCTTGAGCTCATGGCGCTTTTTTCACTTCTGTATTCCTTCCCTTTCCCTCCCACTCACATTCTTTCCCTTGTTATTATTTGTTACAAACGAATGGAACATAAGCGTAGATGGTCCCAGCGATAAAGATGGTACGATGCTTGTTTATTTTAAACCATATACAGCCTATGGGGGGGTGGGAGGGGGGACCCAGAAACCACGCGTTCGGGCTTAGGTGTAGCCCTTGTTCACGGTCAAAAACAGTTTGACCCCCAATAGTGATTTAAATAGCTAGGAAGAGGGAAGGGGCGTTACTCACACATAAATGTCATTTCCTGTATAAACATATGTAACAAAAGCATCAAACGTATATCTACATGCAAGTACATACCTAGGTAACCATTATAATATACATTAGTATAATATATTTGACTAGGAAAGGGATAAAAAAGGAACAGAAAACAGAAGGTTTATATTTTTAGTAAATATAGGCCAGACGTTCCTATAATTGAGTCCACAAGGGGCTCTAGTGTCTAATTCATAGATCAGTCGCCTCGCGCTTTGGGACGAGGTGTATCCAGTCTCATCCCTTCTTGGGGCTATCAACTTTCTCTGACATTGCAGCGGAAAACTTTCAGTTGATCCTGAAAGCATTTGAATAAAATGCCTTGTGGCCCTGAATGGGAGATGTGGCCCTTTTTAAATTTTTATATATATGTTCTGAAATCCGTGTTCTGAGCCTGCGGATACTGCTGCCAATGTAAATTTTATCACAGGATATACATAAAATGGCATAAACTAAATGGTTGGTGTCACAATTTATGAATTTTTTTATATTATAATATTTGGAAGCTTCTTTATTTGGTTTAAATTTGTCCTGTTTGATAGTGTATTGGCATATGCCGCATCTTTTTTTGTTACATGGATAAAAGCCCTTGGAGGAGAGCCAATTATGTTGTACAGGGGTGCTTGAAAAAGAACTTGGGGATATATCCGTGGCTATAATTTTATTTCGTTTGGCCACTAGATGTACCCCTTCATCCAATAAATTGGCAAGGATCTTGTCCTGTCTTAAGATGTTTATATTTTTATTGAAGATCTTTTTAATTAGATTGAATTCTTCACTGTAAGTAATGGAACAAACTGTTCCATAATTACTTTTTTTAGGGGACTTTTTTGGGGTTAATAATGTATCTTGCGTTTTTCCCTGTATTTTTTTCTTTGCTTGGTTCATTTGTTTATTGGTATATCCCCTTGTTCTCAGCCTGTGATCTATGATTTTTACTTGTTCCTGAAAATCAACCTCCGTTGTACATGCTCTCCGTGCACGGTAATATTCTCGTTTGTATCGCGGCTTCTGAACTGAAGGCCAGGACACCGTGCGAGGATGAAGTATGCTACACAGCTGGTTCTATGAAGGTTTCAACTAACCACTTTAGGTGAGCTACTGCTTACTTTTGCCGTACGGCTTTCTGCAATTATTTATTACGACTTTTTACGAGTCATGAATGTTAAACTTATGCTAAACTTTCTTGAAAAATCAATACAAATTTATTGGAAAAAAAAAAAAGTTTGCGGTCCAGCACAAAGTTGTTTAAATCGGGCAGTCTTTTTATCCATCATTTGAAGGATCTCGTTTTAGTGTGGATCTCATTTTCACCCAGTTTTTCAGATGGTTTTCGGTTTTAAAAACCGTCTGCAAACCAGGTGACAACTTTTATTATGGACCTCTATGGAAAACTCGCGCATTTTTCTGCCCGGTTTTCGGGTGGAATATGAACATGTCTATGCGAAGGAGGAGGGCTTTTCTCCACAAACCGCAGAGAAAAGCCATCCCCTGACGTCTGTGTGCATGGCCCGAAAACAGTGCAAATACCGGTCCGGATTTCCGAACGGTATTTGCACTGTGCCATGTGAACGGCCCCTTACAGCTTCAAATTCATGGGTGGGTCTCTCCTCCAAGTAGGCATGGCTCCCATCACTGAAGGTTGGTGACATCATCACACCTCCTACCTGCTTCCTTCTTAGTCATCATCATCATTCTGTGTGAGCAGTGAGAGAGAGAGAGGATGTCACAGCTCTGCAATGGTCAGTTCTCACGCCTAAAGAGCTATCACCTCCCTCCACAAGCAATCCTTGTAATCCTTGTAAGAAGTTATACGTACATCCCCCTAATATTACAGAAAGTGACATCTTGTTATTGTGTCAAGCAGAGTGTATTATATGTGTGTTAGATGGGTGGGAGGAGTGAATCTTGCATTGCCCAGATCCTTCACATCAGAGCTGTCCCTGGGAGAGCCTTCAGTTTCACTTTCAGTTTGATACAGCTCAGAGTGGAGTGAGTGCAGAGAGCGCAGGCAGACAATCACAGCACAGCTAGCGTTTCCCGCACAGGGGGCGTGCCTTGACCAGGGGGTTGATCTAAATATTAGGCAGCCAATCACAGCAAAGTAGGTATGGCCTGACCCCAGGCTGCAGTTTTAGGTGTAGAACACACAGATTAGCTAATAATAATAATAATAATCTTTATTTCTATAGCGCCAACATATTCCGCAGCACTTTACAAATTCAAGGGTAAACATACAGTCATTACACATTAAAAGTACTTACAAATGAGACACAAGGTGTGAGGGCCCTGCTCATGAGAGCTTACAATCTATTAGGGTGTATGGGTGAAACATAGGTTAAGAGTGCCAAAGTTACAATGGTCCGGGCCATGTTTCATAAATAGGGGGTGGTTTACATGAAAAATAGATGAACCTGACACCCAGACTGTACATCTATATACAGATAAGTGCCTGTGAGTGCCCAAGTGCAGAAAGTGACAGATGTGTGTGATAGCAGTTAGGGATCTTGGTGGGCCAGACCGAGAAGATGTATCTTCAGGGCCTTCTTAAAACTGTGAGGGTTGTGAATGTGCCTGATCGCCCGCGGTAGCATATTCCAGAGAATTGGTGCCGCACGTGTGAAATCTTGTAGGCGGGCTTGGGAGTTTCGGTTGATTGAGGAATGTAGTCTGATAATAGCTAATAGCTGCTATACTAAATGATTTAGCTAATACAAACCAATTGCAAAAATGCTTATTTTTACTGTCTCCATCATTACAGATATGATCTTTGTAGTGAGACAACCCCTTTAAAAATCACCTCTCTCCTCTTGTTGAGGAGGGTCGGATTAGGGATGGCACATTTTAAGGAGCAGAGTAAGCTGATTCTCATTTGGGAATAGTAATAGAAGGCAATTTCAAGGCAGTTAAAAAGTTTGGAAGGTCTGCCAATGTTCTGAAGGATACCATAGGTTTTTCTCCTTCACTAGAAGCTTCCACCGATGACAAATACACCCCTGATAGCTCACTTTTATAGCCAGACATACTGCTTGGTCAGTGTCATTATTTTTCACAACCTCTCCATTACACTGGGGAACACTCATTTGGATGCCTTAACAGGTGGAACAGTTTTTCCCTATCAGCTCTAGTTTTGGAGACCTGGCATTGCCACCTTACCAAATTTGTGCTGCTGAAAGTAGTGGTCACTCAATATTGTACTAAAGAAATTGTGGAAATTCATGTGAAACAGATAAGACATAAATTTTAGAACATTTAAAGAACACATGGACACCAAAACATGTGTGCAGGAGCAAATTCAATTCTACTCATCTGCACTACAGATTAATAAAAAATTAATCACAAGAAGGTCAACATTTCTAAGCACCCAAACAAATTTAGGGCCACATATATGAAAACCGTCTAGATCTAAAACTCTCTTTGTTGCCCATAGAAACCAATCAGAGCTCCCCTTTCAATTCATATAGTGCTCTGGAAAAATTAGAGGGGCGTTCTGATTGGTTGCTATGGGCAACCAAGTGATTTTTAGACATAGACAGTTTTCATACATGTGGCCCTTATTGTTTGTTTCCCAGTGTTATCAATATATTTTTATAGCAGGCTCAGCTAAAAATAGGGGCTAGCAGAGCTGAAAGAGGCTGTGAAGAGTGAAAAGAGCAAGATGGAAAAACACCACAAAATTACTGCAGCTTGTACTTCCATAAAAAAAACTTATTAAAAAAGTTTGCATAATCGCCTAAGAAAGAGCACAGCCCAATCTGCCAGCTATGTTTATCATCATTATATCTAAACTTCTGGTAGGGAACGACAATGGGATTTTTTTTACTAGCACAGTTTTGCCTGTTGTGTTCCATCATTTATTTTCTTTATTTTACTTAATATTTTCGAGAAGAATTTATAAGGCTAGATCTACATAGAGGCATGTACAATGACAACATAACATAATGGGTTTAATATGTTAAAAGTTAACACTTCTGTACGTTTCAAGGAGATAGAGTCACACATTCACTTACAATTTTCTTTCTTCAAACTTTTACAGCAACTCACATGTGACTTCATGGTCCTGTGTAGCCATAGCCGTTTAGACACAATGACAATGAATTCTAAAAATATTTTTGTTTTAGTCCACTGTATATTACTATTTTTCATGAGTGCATTTAATAAATGTATATTTATTTCTTTATTAGTAACTTTTGAATAGTTTTTTCTTAAACCCTTTTCAGCTTCCTTTCATTTGAAATCTATGGGTGGCATGAATTACCTAATACTAATTTACTGTAACAGCTCAGGTCACAGTCGCAGCATGGCAGGTCAGAAAATCTCCAGTCATGGACCATTAGCTTCCAATTATGGCTCAGTGGCCAAAAACTAATCTTACCTGAAGCATAAAATGACATTTTTGTTGTTTACAAAATTCCAGAACTGCCAGCTCAGATTATTTCCATATAAGAAGAGCTGGTAAAAAATGTTAATAAAACATTTTGCATTCTCATATTTTCAAAATATTTATTAAAAAAATATAACACATCAAAAATAACAAATATTGAATGCAGAGTTGCAAGAAAAGGTACACTTTCTGCACTGATTACTAATAAAATGTAGTTTGTTATCTAAGTCACAGCTGTAGACAAACACAATCTAAATGCATAACAGTCAAACAGTTGTACTGTTCATGTCTTTATTGAGCATGTAAGTTGTGCACAGGTTGGGGTGCTACAGGCAGGTGCACCAAGTGTTGTGTTGGTGCTGTTGGCCTTTAGGTAGTGGGCTGGGATCAGTAGTGCCCTGGCGGAGAAGAAACCACAAATATACTCATATTTGGGAGCTTTGTAGGTTTTTGTTCACCGTACAAATCTTCAGGTTAACTGTTAGGGTATGTTCACACGGCGTATTGGGGCATGTACTGTATGCGATGCAATACGCCATGTGTTTTGGAAGTACGCGCTGTACAGCGCATAATTCCAAGCACGGGGGGCCAGCCCCATTCACTTTCACTTCCAGGGCGCATAAGCGCTGCAAAGAAGTGACATGTCACTTCTTCCCCGCGGGGTACAATACAATTGTATTGTATGCTGTGGGAGACAAGATGTAATTCATAGCTCTCATAGAGAGCTATGAATTACCGTAATTGCGGCGTGTGAACATACCCTTACATACACTGCCACAACAAACAGTTCTATATGATGGGTACAATACTGCAGGCAGGTTGCATCAGGGGAACAACTTTCCAGATGAACTCCCATTATGCACCTTTACCTTCCTGAAGCCCTTGCTGCTTCCTCTTCAGTGCTAGCCTACCCAGGTCAGCAGCAAGGAAAGTATACTACTGTTAATGCGGTTTTCCAAAACTTTTAATAACCTCCCTTCCCTCGTCGTTTTGTGCTAAACAGAAAATTATTCTATACTTACCTCTCCAAGCAACACCGTTCCAGTGCTTACAGAGCTCATATTTTCCCCCACTGATGATGTCATGTTCATTGATCACATTATGCTGAAACCAATCTCTGGCCTCAGCAGTCACCTGCCTGCTTATACAACATATGACCACAAAGGTCAGTGATTGGCTGCAGAATCATGTGATTCATGAACGGGACATTATCAGTGATGGATCTGGAAGGGGGCCTGGTGCTCTGGCAGCGATGGAATGGTGATGATGGTATATATAAGTATGGGGTCATTTTCTTTTTTAGTACAGTGGGAGGTGGTAGTGAGGTGTTTAACCCCTTTAACCTAGTTATGCTGTCCCTGGTGACCAGCTTTTTCATTCCTAACAAGCCGCTGATTCCCCTCTAACTGACAGTCTTCTTTTTTTCTACTTCACGCTTCAGCCAGTCTCCTATTTTTCTCTCTCGCTCTCTTAGGGTATGTTCACGCGGCGTAATTTCAGCACGCATCTTGCCCGTATTAGAGCGCAAATACACAGCGAAATGCGAGAATTATGGATTACGCGCGTATTGTACACGCGGGGACATAAGTGACATGTCTATGGGGCCGGCGGGAGTACGCGCTGATCAGCACGAGCTCTCGAGACACACGATGTACTGCGGCGCGTACAGTACGTGCCGCAGTACATCGTGTGAACATACCCTTAGTCGGTCTGTTTGTTTACTTGTCTCTTGATCTCTGGTTCTTTGAGTATTTCTCTGTACTTAGAACTAGTGTGTATAGCCCTTGCCTGCTACCACTACACTGCCAGCAAGTGAGCAGGCAATTCCCCTTTTGCTAGAAACAGAGAAATAACTTGGGAGTGACACTAACTACTAACAGAACTGACTTAGCCTAAGGTGGCAGGACCTTTGTATGCCTGTAGCCCCTCCCTTCTCCTTCCCATAATCCTCTGGTACATCTATCTCTTGATTGGCTGCAGGCGATACATGCTGCTGATGGTCAAAGTACCAGAACCGTGAACAAAGTTACATAGTCATCAGCATCATATATAAACTAAATAAGTAACATATCACATGTATCATAAATATATGTACAAAACCAAAAACAATCTTGATACAACTCCACCAAAATATAAACAAAACAATCAAGGTGTGCAAGCTTAGGTATGTTCACACGGCGTGTTGGATTCGATTTTGGATCCGTTTTTTAGATGTGTGTTTGGATTAGTTTTTCGGACCCTAAAACAGACCCAAACACACATCTGCAGTGTGATTTACATTGCTTTCAATGTAAAACACACATCGGTGTTCAGATGAGTGATCGCCGATGCGTGTTTTGTCTTTGTGATGCATCTGTCGGATCCGTTCAAAGAATTGTGCTGTCAATTCTTTAATCGAAAGACGCAGCAGACGCCCTATTTAAAACTATAGGGTGCAAATTCACTGCAGCCCAACAATGCATCAAACACGGACTGAATGTTGGATGCGTTTTGGATGCGATTTAGGCAGCACTTTTGAATGCGTTTTTTTGATCCTAAACTGATCCAAAAACGTATCCAACACACTGTGTGAACATACCCATAGACCTCAATCCTCCATAGTACAAAAGCATAAAAAGCAGATTTAATTATCCTTTTTTTGATTTTTGGTGGTGCTGCTTTTTTTACTTTTATAAATATATGTACAGTATCTCACAAAAGTAAGCACATCCCTCACATTTTTGTAAATATTTGATTAATCCTTTTGTATTAGGGACAACACTGAAGATAGAATACTTTGATAACAATGTAAATAAGTTCAGGGCACAGCTTGTATAAACGGCCTCGTTCACACGGATTAATTTTCGCCGCGGATTTGCCGACGGATTGGACGATGTCAATCCGTCGGCAAATCAGTCAGAAATAAGTAACAGCCTATTTTCTATAGTTTTCATAGAAAATACGGCTCGTCGTTCACAACGACGCGTATTTTCCGTGCCGGATCGCCGCTGCAGATTGAGACGGCAATCCGAACGGAAAAAAAAAAAAAAAAAAACAACTGCACATGTCACTTATTCCGTCGCAAATCAGTCCGATACGCGCACAATTGGGTGGCGCGTTATTCTGACGCGGAGGAGACACGAGCAAGAATCCGTTTGGGTTAATTATAGGTCAGTCTGTAGTTCCTGACAACTCGTTCTGGTGTTTGTATCATTTTTCTGGGGGGCGGGTAACCAAAAGGTAGATAGACATATGATTTTGTGCAGTAATATTCCTCACAAAGCCACTTTCATGTCCAAAGGAGAGGAGGACAAGAGAAACTATGTCCCGGAGACCTCAGTGTACTGCCGCATGGGTTTGGGACGTTAGGGGCCCTGCCCTGTATCGGAGTGGTAAGTCCTTTAAATTTGGGTATGTCCACACAGCCTAATTGTGGGGCTTAAAGTGCTCCTGCACTTAGGCTTGTGTGTATGGGAAACTTGAAAGGGGGGGGGGGGGAGCAGCAGCCTGCTGCACCAATTGAATGCATTCTTCTAGCACTGAAGCGCACCATGACAGACATAACAGTAATAAAATGATTGTTTGCATGGATATGTTATGCTTCAAAACACTTATAATGCACTGCATTGCAAATATGCCATGTGTTTGCTCTTTTTTAAAATTCTGTGAATATTTTTAAAGGAGGGGAGAGCAGTGGTGGGTAACAGGTTGCATGCCTACTTTGATATGCATTGTTGTGTAAACGTATTGAATGTGCCAAAAAAGTGTCACAAAAAATCTCCCCCTGGGTGTACAATAGATAGTATTTTGAGATACGCAGGTAGATAATCTGTTTTTGTAGTTTATGAAACTCATGATTTTTATTTTTTTTTACTGACACTTTTATGACACTTTGTATTAGTATCAGATACTTTTTCTCTGAAATGTTTTTATGCTGCCATTTGCCTGTTTTTTAATGAAAAAATTTAGTAAAACAACCAAGCAATGGCAGATAAGTTTGTCCAAATTTTTTTTTTGGTTTATTTTTATTACAATTGAAAAAAAATATTACAATCGATTGCAGTTCTTTGCTACAGCGGCAAAACCACATTGCATAACGTTGCACAAAAATTTTCAATTATATCTGCAACTTGCTGCCGTTATGCAATAAGTTCTGTGCTTAAATGTTTTAATAAGTATCAGAATGTTGTGTGTGGGAGTTTAAAAAATCATCATGAAACTTTCAATGTTATATTTTTCAGGTCCGAGAACCCGTCCATCTGTGGGGAAAGAGACCAACGGATATAGCAGCCTCCGGCATGCCGTGATCAAGAATGGATATTGGTGCCAGGGTGCTTGTTCCCAGACTGCGGCGAGCTCCTGCAGGACCCTCCAGGGGCAGAAATCGGTAAGTAAAAATAAACCTTCTTCTCCAACACATTATTACAACTGTATTTTTGTGGACACATAATTTTATTGCCACATTTAACAGTGAAGCTTTTGGAGTGTATGTTAACATGGTACTTTGTAGTGCGTGTGCCAATACATTTCAGCAATGTGTGCTTGCATCATCTTGAAAGTGCAGACATGCATTGAAACGTTTACTAATGTGTTCGTAACACATGCATGGCTGTACACCGACAGTACGTTGATACGTCTTTATTGTGTGCTTGGCTCAACCAAAAGTTGCAGTGGTCAGGCACAAAGTAATGGGTGTTTTGCCGCTCTGTCGTTGTGACGATAGAATGCATGTTTTACTGCACAGTTGTAAAATGTTTCTATGTGTGTCTCATTCTGTTCTGATTGATCTAGACACAAATTGCTAAAAACTGTATGTTCACATGGACATTACATGCCATGTAAAACATAACCCTTCAAACAGAAACATAGTATTTCTGAATTTAACACTATTTATTTCTGTTGCAGAACGGACGTGAGAAACCGTTTGGAAGACGGATGCGGGGGAGCCGTGTTCGTCGCTGGATGGGAAGGAGGCGTCCGAGCGGACCTCTCCCCCCAAAGGAGGCAAAACATCCCTTCGATGTGGAGCTGATGTTCCTCAGGCCCACGACAGCACCAGAGTAAGGTTTTTTTTTTTTTTGTTTTTTTTTATTACAGTTTGCTAATTTGGCTAGTGGCTATGGTGACTTATATTTTTTTAAAAAAAAAAACAGGCACTAATTTGTTTTCTATTTTTTTTAGAACATCGGGCAACCTAGCCTTCCGGAAGCTGTCGGCTGGCCAGTCCCGGCCCGAGGAACATCAGCTGGGGGGTGAGGAGGGAACGGCACCCACCAGTGAGTCTAGCGGGACGGTGGCGGAGGTGAGGCCGGATTTACATCGGCGGGATCCTAGAGGGTGGGTCCCGACGAGACACCCAAATGTCTTCGGGGGCTGGGTGGCCCTCCAACAAGCTCAGCTGCAGCTGAGCCCCACATGCGAGGCTGCGCTGGGGCTGCTGCCCCCCCCCGGGCCATCCCCCAAAGTCGTGCGTCCCGCCACTCCCCCTGCCCGCACCCCTTCCAGCACACTCCCACGTCCTGTTCGAGTCCGCGGCGTAGAACCCGCATCTCCTACGGGAAGAAATCCTCCACCCTGCAGGGAGGAGCTTGCTTCCCTAGCAGCGCCGGGTCGATGGCCGGGATCACCTTACCAATTTTTTTTTTTTGCCAATGGCAGAACGCTGCCGCCCTTCTGCCATTACCGGTCGCAAGCACCAAATTATGACATTGATCCGCCATGGTGGCAGTCTACGCCCACGGACAATACATGCCCGAGGGATTTGTTATTTGGGGGCCCCCCCCCAAAGGGACCTGGCCCACCTCATGCAATAGTATTGTGGTCTCCTGGACCAGCCTCCTCCCTTTGGACGCCATGCCAATTCCACCTGCCGCACCCGTACCGCCCCTGACCCTTATTTTTCTGCCCGCCCTCCAACAGCCCCCCCCACCTCCACCCATCCAACCTTGCCCATCCCACTGGCTGGGTTATTACCTAGGACAACAATGGACCTAAGATCTCACACGTCCAGCAGTGGAAGTTTTTAATCCGAAGCTACAAAACCCCTCTCCCGCCCCGCGTATGACCCTTCCCATGATATCCCCTCTTTTTATTCAAATTATTAATTTTTTTTTGTGCCGAGTACGGGGTGACGGGTTTTTTTTGTATATAGGTTAAAACTTGTCAAATAATGGATTTTTTTGTTTATATGGGTGGGTGGATTGTGGGTGGGGGGGAGTTTTAAAAAAATTGTTCATCAATAAATTTGCTTTGTTTTTTTTAACTTTAATATTTGATCATTTCTGTTTTTCTACAGAGTAACTTAGCTTCACAGTATAGTTAAAATAAAATGCAGCTTAATTTTACTTTTTAAATTTGGGTTCATTCAAATATACTTAGGACAATTTTTACATATGCATATAAAAGTAAATATGTTTAGATTACAATAATTTAAATTGTAAACAACTAAAACCAAGTTTAAACTTTTCTGGCTTGCTCATGGCAACCCGAGCAGAGCTTCCTTAGCTATTCTGCTCTTGCAGAATGGCAAAGGAAGCTCTGAGTGGTTGCCAAGGGCCCACGCGACAGTTAAACGAGGATGACCAGCTGGTCACAACTGTTAAAACACCCACCATGCCCCAAGTTTAACTTTCCTGGGTTGCTCATGGGCAACCAACAGAGCTTCTTAGCTATTCTGCTCTTGCAGAATGGCAAGGAAGCTCTGTGTGGTTGCCAAGGGCCACGCATACAGTTAAACGAGATGCTCTGGGTTTCAGACAGTTAAAAAAAACAACACATTCACAACAAATGCAATTTACATAAACATTAGAAATAAAGATGATACAAGAATGTTCAAGGAACCTAATCAAAATTTTATTTGTGGAGCCCAAAAAAAAAAAAATTTATTTGAAAAGCATCTGAGTAACTTACAGGAGTCGCCAAGGAACAACCTGTAGCATTACCAGAAACATTGCTGGATCGGACAGTGCAGGCAGAGAAGCAGGAGGTCAGCTTGTGGAAGAATGCAGCAACAGCCGGAGATGTCAGGTCGTGCGTGCAGCAGAAGCAGGAGTCCGCTTGTGGAAGAATGCAGCAACAGGCTGCAGTTGTCTGGATCGGGTGAGCACGGAAGCAGGAGTCGCCTTGTTGGAGAAAGCAGCAACAGCCGGAGATGTCAGGTCGGCGTTTTGAAGCAGAAGTCCAGAGTCCACTTGTGGAGATGCAAGGCACAGCGGAGATGTCAGGATCGTGGCGTTGCAGCAAGAAGCAGAGTCGCTTGTGGAAGAATGCAGCAACAGCGGAGGATGTCAGGGCATCGGGTTGCAGCTGAAGCAGCGAGTCCGCTTGTGGAGAATTTGAAGCAACAGCGGGAGATGTCAGGTGATCGGTGTGCATGCAGAAGCGGAGTCCGCTGGGTGGAAGAATGCAGAACGCCGGAGATTGTCAGGATCGGTGTGCAGCAGAAGCAGGAGTGCTGGTGGAGAATGCAAGCAACAGCCGGATATGTCAAGATCGGCGTTGCAGCAGAAGCAGGAGCCGCTTGTGGAGAATGCAAAGCAACAGCCGGATGATGTCAAGATCGGCGTTGCAGCAGAAGCAAGTGTCCGCTGGTGGAGAATGCAGCAACAGCCGGAGATGTCAGGATGGAACGGCCGTGCAGCAGAAGCAGCAAGTCCGCTAGTGCGACAATGCAGGCAACAGCCGGAGATTTCAGGACTCGGCGTGCAGCAGAAGGCAGGACGTCCGCTGGTGGAGAATGCTGCAACAGCCGCAGTCTTGTCAGGATCGGGAATGCAGCAGTAGCTCACGATTCAGTGTCTGCACAGCTTTTGTCCCCGAAAGCCTTTGACGGAGGAGATCCATCATCACAGGAAGGGAGTGCTGAATAGACTAGAGGCTGTCAAATTGCCATGGCACTCTGCCTTCGGGGGACATAAAATAGCTCGCGAAGTTTCTCGCCACCTCTGACACTTCGGCTGATGGGGCGGCCAAGGCCCCAGGTGCGATGGTGATGCACCAAAAACAGACTGTGTCTACACACTTCTCATGTCGGGACCCATCATGTCCCCGAACCATAGTCTTGGAGAACACAGGCTGCTTTGATGGACCCATCATCCGTCGCTGCTCATCCAGACGAATGGACAGTGGTGAATACCCTCCACTTGTAGCCATGTTCCCAGAAGGCGCAACTCACCGTCAGCGCCGTGCTCCCCGGCCTCAGCCTCGTGTTATAAATCTCTCCTCGGACATCCAGTCCCCTTCGTGGATGGCGCAGCAGGTTGCACATCATGGGAAGGCTTCATCACCTACCAGGAACAAAGGGGTCTGTACTGGTGGAACCCGGAGAGGAGTTTTGGTGGGCGGTGAGTCCTTTGCTCTTGCAGCACTTGCATCCCAAATGCGAGTTCAGCAGCGCCCGGGAGTCCCCAAATACTTCCATAAGGCGGCCGATTCGGATCGGCAACAAACTTACCTGTGTGCATCAAGGCCACCGCCATCAGGACTACACGAAAAGTACTTTTTTATAATTGAAGTACATAGGATCCTGATTGCGGTTGCTGCTGCACACGTATATGCTGCCTGTCGGCGGCGGCCTATGCAGTTGGGGAACTTTGGCCACAGATTGAAAGCCTGCTGCTACTGCAGCCAAATCTCGGGGTCGGGCTTGGCATCGAGATGGACGCAAAAGTGCTGCAGATCAAGTGGCCATGTGCCACCTCACAATTCGGATATCAGGTTGATTTACCAACTCGGAATTGGAGGTGCAGCGATGCATAAATATCCCCTGTTGTCCAGGAAATCTGGAAACAAAATAAAAAAAAAAGGTGGTTTAGGTTAATTTAGCTTTTAAAAAATAGTATGGTTTTTTTTGTGTGAGAAGCAGTTGGGACTGATTCACAACACAAAAGAGCCGTACCGCAATGTGTGGTGAAGACAAGAGATGGTTATGGTTTTTTGTGTTAGAAGCTGTTGGGAATGATTCCAACACAAAGAGCCGTTCCGCAACAGTGTGTATAAATGTTAGATTTTTTTGGGGAAACTGCATTCAGTTCTAACCTGAATAAAGTTCCCCAAAAAAAATTGTTAACTTATTTCTTACAGCAGCGTTATCAGCAGTCGTTACCGATGGAGATATTGGATGTTTCCTATATTGGTGTCCTCCCTTTGATGGCAGGTCCAACAATTTCAAGCATTCGGTAAAAGGCATCCGGGGACATTGCGCACAAAGTCATGGAAATCTTTGCTGGAAGCTGGTGGCGAAATAACATTTGTTGCATTTTCTTCAAAATTGCAAAATAACTAAAATATTCTATAATGTTTACTATCTAGAAGTTAACACATTTCAACAAAAATATTAAATTTTTACAAAAAACCTTATGTCTGTTCATAATGCAAAAATTTGCATACTCCTTAGTTCTCCCATACAACTTTCCTATATGGCCCCGTTCATATCGTAGTTCATTAATGGGAGTTGCAACAATATATTCTTCGCCCGGCGGTCCTTTGCCATTTGTTTCTAAATTAAAAAAAAGGGGAAAACCAAGAATTATGTATAATTCATTTTTTACAGTCAATAATTTTTTCATTCAATCATCTTTTACACAGTCACAGTACAGTACCCCCATCAACAGTAACATCTACACTGACCACATTAATACAGTTAACAAGCTACAGTACTCTCATTAAACTGATAGTAACATTCAAAAATTAAAACCAGTTACATCTACAACTGACCACATTAAAACAGTAACAGCTACAGTCCACTCATAACGTAACACAAAATTAACAGTAACATCTACATGGACCACATTTAAAACAGTAACAGCTACAGTACACTTCACTATCAGTAACATCAAAATTAACAGTAACATCTACAGTGACCACATTTAAAACAGTAACAGCTACAGTACACTCATAATCAGTAACATCAAAATTAACAGTAAAATCTACACTGACCACATTTAAAAACAGTAACAGCTACAGTACAACTCATAAACAGTAACATCAACATTACAGTAACACTACATGACACACACATTTAATACAGTAACAGCCTACAGTACACTCATAAACAGTAACATCAAAATTAACGGAGTAACATCTACACTGACCACATTAAAAACAGTAACAGCATTCAGTTATCATCATAACAGTAACATCAAAATTAACAGTAACAATCTACACTGGACCACATTTATTTAAAACAGTAACAGCTACAGTACATCATAATAAACAGTAAAAATCAAAATTAAAACAGTAACATCTTACCACTGGGACCGAATTAAAAAACTGTAACAGCTAAAGTACATCATAACAGGTAACATCAAATAAGTAACAGTAACATCTACACTGACCACATTTTAAAACAGTATCAGCTCACAGTACACTCCATACAGTAACCATCAAAAATTAACAGTACATCTACACTGCACCACATTAAAAACAGTAAACACTACAGTACACTCATAACAGTAACATCAAAATTAACAGTAAAACATCTACACTGACACACATTAAAACAGTATACAGCTAAAAGTAACTCATAAACAGTAAACATCAAATTTAAACAGTAACATCTACATGACCAATTTAGGCCCCTCGTTCACACGGCTTATTTTGCCGACAGATTGGCGCCGTAATCTCCGCGCCGGATTGCGCTTCAATACGGCGCCAATCCGTCGGTAGTCAATGTACGGTAATCCACTGATCCTCTAGAGAACAGTGGATTCCGTCGACTCCTCCGCCGCTCGGCTCAAATCCGCAGCGGGGGGGAGGGGTGAATCAGAAGTGACATGCACATTATTTACGCGCGGACGCGCCGTAAAACAATGATTGTTCTATGGGGCGGGGCGGAGCCCCGCCGCCGCTCCGGCCGCCCTCCCGCCCCTTATTCACGGAGCGGATTTGTTTGCACTCAATACGGCGCCACAAATCCGTCGGAAATAAGACGTTGTGAACACGGACCTTAAAAAATGTGAACAGCTACAAGTACCTCCTCATAACAGTAACATCAAAATTAACAGTAAATCTACACTGACCACATTTAAACAGTAAACTACACGTAACTCATTAACTGTAACATCAAATTTACAGTAACATAACACTGACCACCATTAAAAACAGTAACAGCTACAAGATAACTAATAACTTAACAACTGTAGTAGAGAAATAAACATCCATATTGCCCACATTAAAACACATTAAAACAATAATCCACAATAATCGGCCACAGTGCATCATAAACAGTAAAATACAGTAAAATCCACCTTAGTTACATCCACAGACCACATACTAGGTTAAATCCACACTTAATAGTAAACATCCCACAGTACACCCATTAAATCTGGATGACACCTAACATTTCAGCCACAGTGTGCCCCAAATACACATTGCCCCAACGTTAAAAAAGAATGCATTACCATTACAAACATACAAAATGTAAGTATACCATGGGACATCCAAAATACACCCATTTCACATGTAAACAAACTTATATAACATATAGACATACTGACATTACATAAAAATGATGACATACATAAATCACTTTCACATCCACATCACACATCACAAAAAGATAGGTTACTTACCCTCCTCTCTGCCGACAAACCCCCAGTTAGTTGGAACACAACCCCCCCCCCGAAGGAAAAGCTGCCAGCACCCCATTGCTATAATGCAACTTCTTGCATATTAGGATCCATAATTCTGGAACTATGCAGCAAAAATTCTACAATTCCGAATATAAACCACGAGAGAAAACTGGCACCGAAAGATTGCCTTCTGTGTCTTTTATATCATTCTTGGGTGGAGGACTATTTAATGCATTATCCAAATTATTATCTTGTTAATTTTTATCTAGGGGGGGACAGGTCCATATAGCTTTTTTATTGGCTAATTTGAAAATAAAATTAATCTCTTCAAGAGAAAATATGGGTTCCTGATAGGTTACTTTAAACAAATAATAGTGTATTTATTGGCTGTCTAGAACAAAATCGGCGCGAAAATCCGGCCTGAAATCGCTCCGCAAATACAGTCCATTACGCTGTCCAATAACGTGGCACGTTTGCGAAGGGATTTGCGACGATTTGGACACAGCTCTAGCCTCGTTCACACAGCTTATGTTGGGCACAGATTGCGCGCCGTACTCCGCGCCGGATTTGCGCGCAGTATGGGCTCCAAATCCGCCCCTACCTGTCATTACGGTATATCCCAAATGCTCTCATGACGAACAGTGGATTCCGTTTGTCGCTCCCTCCCCGATTCGGCGAATCCGCCGCGGGCGGGCAGGAAAGTTGACATTTGCACATTATATAACGGCGCGTACCGCTGGCCTGTAAACAAATGCATTTGTCCTAAGGCGGGGTCGGTGGGAGCGGCGCCCACCGCCGCGCCTCCGGCCCCGCCCCCATCCCGCCCCCTTATTCACGGCGGATTTGTAGCGAGCTCACACGGGCTCATCAAAATCCGTCGGGGAATAAGCCGTCTGTGAACCAAGGGGCCCCTAGTCGGGAGTTCAGCCGTATTTGCGGATCGTCAAAATCCGTCGGCAAATCCGTGCCCAAATAAGCCGTGTAAAATAGCCTAACAGTGTAAATTTGGGACTGTTGTGTCACTCAAAACGTGGAAATCAACACACATGTCAACCCAATGTCTAAACCACTGGCAACAAAAGTGAGTACACCCCTAAGTGAAGATAGACAAATTTTGCCCAAAATGTAAATTTATTTTGTGGACACCAATATTTTCCACCACTGCCTTAAATCTCTTGGGCATGGAGTTCACTAGAGCTGCACACATTGCCACTGGAATCCTTTTGTACTCTTCCATGACAACTTCATGGAGTTGGTGAATACTAGAGACCTTGCACTCTTCCACATTCATTTGAGGTTGCCCTCATGCTCAATAGGGTTTAGGTTTGGAGACAAGCTCAGTTTCTAAAGAGAGGGAATCATGCTCTGCTTCAGTATGTCACAGTACATGTTGGTATTGATGTTTTCCTCAATGAACTGTAGCTCCCAAAGCTGGCAGCACTTATGCACACTAGTCTTTGTATTCCTCGCCTGGTTGCTGCCACACACACTTGACTGTATCTAAACCAAATAAGTTTATCTTATCATACCACAGGATATGGTTCCAATAATACCTGTCCTAAGTCTGCATGTCTTCAGCAACCTGTTTGTGGGCTTTCTTGTGCATCATCTTTAGAAGGGGCTTCCTTCTGGGACGACAGCCATGCAGACCAATTTGATGCAGTACTCAGCATATTGTTTGAGCACTGACAGGCTGATCCCCCACCTTTTAACCTCTGCAGCAATGCTGGCAAAACTCTTGCTTCTATTTTGAAAAGAAAATCTCTGGATATGATGCTGAGTATGTGCACTCAGCTTCTTTGGCAACGCCTGTTCTGAGTGGAACCTGACTTGTTAAACCACTGTATGGTCTTGTCCACCATACTGCAGCTCCATTTCAGGGTGTTGGCAATCTTCTTATAGCCTAGGATATCTTTATGTAGAGCAACAATTCTTTTTTTATGATACTCGGAGAGTATTTTTCCATTAGTTGCAATGTTGAACTTCCAGTGACCAGTATGAGAGATTGTAACATTGATAACACCAAATTTAACATAGCTGTTCCCCATTCACACCTGTGACCTTGTAACACTAACAAGTCACATGACACCAGCGAGAGAAAATGGCAAATTGGGCACAACCTCCCATGCCCACCTCCAAGATTTTTCACGTACAGCACCAGTTCTCTGGAACATGCTACCACCAGCGATCAGACACACTCGCAATCCTCATAGTTTTCAGAGGGCCCTGAGAATACATTTTCTCAGTCTGGCCTACCAGAATCCCTAATTGCTAACCCCACCCTCCCCCCACTCACTAATGCACACATTTCTGTCATTCTCTATAATTCAGCACTTATCTATATATAGATGTACTGTCAGGGTGGCAGGTTCATCCGACTTCTATATAAACCACCTCCTATTTATGTCACATGGCCGGACCATTGTAAACCTAGCACTTATTACCCTTCGTCTCACCCTACACCCTAATAGATTGTAAGCTCTCACGAGCAGGGCCCTCACACCTTGTGTCTCATCTGTAAGTAGCTTTTCATTGTGTAATGTCTGGCTTTTTGTCTGTACCTACACCCTCCAAATTGTAAAGTGCTGCGGGATATGTTGGCACTTTATAAATAAAAATTATTATTATTATCATTTTTTCACTTAAGGGTGTACTCACTTTTGATGCTAGCGGTTTAGTCATTAATGACTGTGTATTGAGCTGTTTCGAGGGCACACCAAATTTACACTCTTATAAAAGCTTTACACTGACTACATTGTGTCAAAGTGTCATATCTTCAGTGTTGTCCCATGCAAAGGCATAATACGGCATTTACAAAAATGTGAGGAGTGCACTCATTTATGTGAGATACTGTATATATGGATTTCAAAAGTACTTCATTCATACCCTTTAAATTGTTCCTCAATTTTAAACGTTACAGCCACAAACTTAAATTTATTTATTGATATTTTATATGACAGATCAGCATAAAATAGCAATTATTTGTGAAGTGTAAAGAAAATTCCCCAATTCCCCAGTCTCAAGTCTTGTGCAGCCTCTAACAGGTTTTCCTCTAGGATTGCCCTGTATTTAGCTCCATCCATCTTCCCATCAACTCTGACCACCTTCCCAGTTTCTGCTGAAGTAAAACATACCCACAGCATGATTCTGCCACCTCCATGCTTCGTGCTGGAGATGGTGAGTTCAGGGCGATGTACAGAGCTGGCCTTCCTTCATAGCATTTGGCATTTAGGCCAAAAAGTTAAATTTTGGTCTCATCTGACCAGATCACTTTCTTCCACAGGCTAGCTGCGTCCCCTGCATAGCTTTTTGAAAACTACAAGTGGCTTGCTTTCAAAAATTTATTTTTTTGCCACTCTTCCTTAAAGGGGTTGTCTCACTACGAAGATGATAGTTAAAAATGTGGGGACCAAAAATCTAAGGATGTCCGTCCTTGGTTACTATTGGCAAAGTGCTACGGTTTTAGAGAACGGGCTGGTTTACATGTGCTTAGCAACGGTGTTTGTTTACTGGTTAGGGAAGCATTCTGTCCTGCCCAGGTCGTGCACATGCAAAGGCAGTGAAGAGGAGGGGCAGGGATGTGTGTATTGGCAGGCACGGAGGAGAAGCAGTGAGAGGACATGCAGGGGGGTTGTGTGTATTGGCAGCGACATGCAGGGACAAGAGGCAGTGAAGAGCGGGGGAGGGTGTATTGGAAGCCACAGGGATGTGTGTATAGGCAGCAACAGGGATGGAGGAGAGGCAGTGAAGAGGATACAATACACACAACCCCCCTGCATGTCCTCTCACTGCTTCTCCTCCTTGCCTGCCAATACACACATCCCTGCCCCTCCTCTTCACTGCCTTTCCTTTGCATGTGCAGGACCTGGGCAGGACAGAATGCTTCCCTGATCAGTAAACAAATACCGTTGCTAAGCACATGTAAACCAGCCCGTTCTCTAAAACCGTAGCACTTTGCCAATAGTAACCAAGGACGTACATGCTTAGATTTTTGGTCCCCACATTTTCAACTATGATCTTCGTAGTGAGACAACCCCTTTAAAGGTTAGATTCATGGAATACACAACAAATAACTGTCACGTGGGAATATTCTCCCACCTCAGCTGTGGATCTCAGCAGCTCCCCTAGAGTGTCCTTTGCTCTCTTGGTTGCTTCTCTAATTAGTACTCTCCTTGTTTGGGGGGTTAATTGAAGTAGATGGCCATGTCTTGGTAGGTTAGCAGTTGTGCCATACTCCTTCCATGAGATGTTAAGAGCTTGGACTATTTTTTTTTTAAATCCAACCCTGCAATACAGTTTGCCACAACTTTATTCATGAGCTTTCTGTTGTGTTCCTTGGTTTTCATAATGATGTTTGTTTACTACTGTTCTCTAACAAACCTCTGAAGACCTTTACAAAACTGCTGTAGTTATTCTGAAAATAAATGATATACAGATGTACTTGATTTACTAATTAGGTGACCTCTAAGGCAATTGGTCATACTGGATTTTATTTAGGGGTATCAAGGTGTGGGGGACTGAATACATATTTAAGCCACACTTTTCAAGAGGATTTTTAATTTGCAAAAACATGGGAAAAAAAAGGTATAATTTTCTTTATTCACAAAAAACTTGAAACTTTGTGTTTCTCTATAATACATTTACGTTTGTGACTGTAACATTTAAAAATGAGGAACAGTTTGGGGGGTATGAATACCTTTGCAGCTTGCTGTATATCTATCTAATTGTTTTTTTTGTTCTTTATACAGTTGTAGCTTATTCTTATTTTTTTTAATTTGGACAACTCATTTAAAAAATCAGTAGGTGCAGTAAACAGATAGCAGGCTTAGCTAGAATAATCAAGACTTTTCTTTTTTTATTTTTTATTTAAAGGTTTATTGGAATTTTCAAAATATAACAAAGTGGTACATTATAGTGCAGTAAACAGAGCAAGCTGCCACCAATATGAAAAGAGCCAAACCAAACAGCAAGTTTACATAAGATAAAACTGCAGGTAACAGACTTGTATCATCAAGGCTATGCATGACCCCTCCTTACATGTGTCCGGGGTCTCTTATGGTCCACAACGGGTGGATGCTTACAAATCTTCAACTGAGCACTATTGTTCGGGGAGGAATGGATACTGTTCCCATATAGTGTGAAAGAGTTCCATTAATATCCCCGTATGGCTTTTTGAGAGCGAATGAAAGAGAACAGGGAGGGGGGGGGGGGGAGAGAAAAAAAAAAAAAAACAGCGGCTCCCGATCCCCGACCCGCCCGCCCCCCGACGACACCCCCCCCCCCCCCCCTCCCGGCCATGCCCGCCCCTATGCGCCAATGGATAGAGGATAATGGGGTGACACTGCAAAGGGACTCCAGAGAATTAAGAAGTTAGGGCTCTGAATTCCGCTGAGGTTTGATATTCCAGCCAGGGAGCCCAAGTCCTTACGAACTTGGTGATATTCGCGTCCGATTTAGCCACGAGCTCCTCCATGCGGTATTTGTGTGTAACCTCTTCTACCCAGTCAGCCAGAGAAGGGGGTGAAGTAGACTTCCATTTACGTGGGATGACAGACTTAGCCGCCTGGAGTAGGTGCCTAGTGAGAGATTTCTTATAGGCCGAACACGGGATGTTGGAACATGAACAAAAGGACTGCCTCAGGCGTATCGGGGAATAACGTGCCAGTGCAGTCTCTGATTGCCGTGAGGATCGCCGACCAGAATGGTCTAATGCACGTACAGCCCCACCAAATATGTGACATAGTGCCAACCTCTGACCCACAGCGCCAGCATGTCGATGGGACATTGGGCCACCATTTATGTAACAGAGCCGGTACCCTGTACCATCTAGATAATATTTTATAGCTGGTCTCTTGTGTCTTACATGCCATGACGGCCCTATGAGTCAGATGGAAGCACCTGTGCCGCTGATCTTCTGTGAAAGTTTTGTTCAGCTCTCTCTCCCAGGACCGGCAATAAGACGGCAACTGCGTATCATTGAGAGCCAAAAGTAGGTGATAGAGGACTGAAATTAGGTGACGCGGGGGAGATGCTGTAGAGCACAGGCGTTCAAAGGTGGACATGGCGAGCTGAAAATTAGCGCCAAGAGGCATAGAAGAAATAAAATGTGTGAGTTGGGCGTATTCAAAAGAATAACGTTTCTGCACTTGTCGAGGGTGACCTATGATTTCAGCTAGGGGGCGAAGACGCCCCTGGGAAATCAGGGCATGTACTTGCAGAGGGCGGGTTTTGGTGAACCCCAAAAAGATGTTTGGCGACTGTCCAGGGGGGAAGCGCGGGTTGTCTGTGATGGGGGTTAAAGGACCCGTAAGATCAAGTTGGGAATCCTGGGGTTTTATTTTACACAAGGTGCTCAGGGTCTGGATGGTGGTGAAGGAAAAGGTCTCTGACTTCCTAACACCGAGCTTGGGTGCCAAGGGAGAGAGGCCAATGACAGAGGGCTGAGAGTCTGTGCGATAAAAACCCATAGCTGGTAGGTATGCACCAGGTCTATAAATCGCTGGTAGGCCGAGGCCAAGTAATAGAGCCTACAGTCTGGGAGACTCACTCCCCCTCTGTCCTTGGGCCTGCATAATACGGCCCTATTGATTCTAGGGCGGCCTGGGTGTCAAATGAAATCCGAGAAATTCCTGCGTAGTTGTTGCCAAAAGGAGGCGGGGAGTGGAATGGGCACTGTGTGTAGTAGGTAAAGGAGTTTTGGGAGGAGAGACATCTTTAGGACATTCATCCTCCCAAACCAGGAAAAAGTCTTAGACTTCCAGACCTGGAGAGTTTGAGTAAATTGGGAGAGGAGCGGACGGAAATTTAACTCAAACAGTTGGTTAAGGTCAGGTGGGATTTTCGTCCCTAAATAGGATATTGCACCTGGGGGTCAGGAAAAAGGGAATGTTGCTTTTAAGGAGGATACAACTGAAGGGGGGAGGGAGATGTTCAGGGCGTCAGACTTAGACATGTTGATCTTGTAGTTGGACCAGGTGCTGAACTGTCCCAATTCAGACATCAGGGAGGGCAGAGAAATTTGTGGATTGGTGACATAGATCAAAAGGTCGTCTGCGAATGCTGAGCATTTAAATTCGTGTCCTCCCAATGTAATTCCTCTAATGTCTGGATTGGCCCGGATCGAGCCCAGAAGGCCTTCCATAACGAGGACATAGAGCAAGGGTGAGAGGGGACAGCCTTGACGAGTGCCGTTGTGAATGGAGAAAGCTTCTGAAAGGGAGCCGTTCACTTTAACTTGGGCCGAGGGGGAATGATACAGTGCTAGAATTTTCGAGGTGAATTCAGGACCAAGGCCTATGCGAGCTAGCGTCTGGGTAAGAGCGGACCATGAGATGCGGTCGAAAGCCTTTTCGGCGTCTAATGAAAGAATCATTAATGGAATCTTATGAGTTCGGGCATGATGGATTAAGTCCAGGGTCTTGAGTGTGTTGTCCCTGGCCTCTCTGCCGCGCACAAAACCAACCTGGTCCGGATGTATTAGTCCAGGGAGGTAGATGTTGAGGCGGTTAGCCAGTAATTTAGCGTAAATCTTTAGATCAACATTGAGTAATGAAATGGGTCGGTAGCTACCGCATAATGGGGGGTCTTTACCCTTTTTGGAGATGACGGTGATATGTGCCCGGGAGGAGGCCACAGGAAAGTGTGATGTGGAAGAGATGCTATTAAATGCATCCAAAAGGGGGATGGAGAGCCCATGGGACAGACATTGAAAAAATTTGGCCGAATACCCGTCTGGGCTTGGGCTTTTACCTCCGGGCAGGCCATGGATGACTGTAAGCAATTCCTCAGAGGAAAATGGTAGCTCCAGACTCTGGATTGCTTCCTGGGGAAGGGACGGGAGAGAGCAGGGGGAGGGTAAGTGGTTTTGGGAGGAAGCTGGAGGGTCTGGTAAATTGTATAATTTCGAGTAGAATGACTTGAACGCTCCTGCAAGGTCTGGTGTAGTGTGGAGTAAGTCCCCATCCGAGTTTTTGATACAAGGTATAAAGGAGTGAGAAATCCTCTCCCTCGTGGCCTTAGCCAGAAGGCGACCACTTTTATTTCCGTGTTCGTAGAACGAGCTGCGACACGACTGGAGGTAACGGCCCCATGAAATCTCGAGGAGACGCTTCGCTTCCAATCTTGCCAGCTGCAGGTCCTTTAAAATAGAAGGAGATAGAGCTTGTTTATGCAGTAATTCCAGAGAGGATATTTTCTGCAGGGCTAGAGATAGGGATTGAGTTCTCGCCTTCTTCAACCTGCTACCATGTTTGATGAGAACCCCTCGAAGCACGCATTTGAGAGCTTCCCATTTATAAATGGGGCCTGTGGCATCATTTGCGTGATCCGACAGGAAATTTTCCACTGTAGATTCAAGCTCCTCTACACAAGCCACATCAGAGAGCAAGGAGTCGTTTAGTCTCCATGTTTTAGTTAGGTTAGACACTGAGGGGACCAAGAAAGAGTAGAATATTGGGGCGTGATCTGATAAAAGAATATTACCTATTGAGGAGGATCGTAGCCATGTGAGAGCATTGTGTTGGACTAAAATGTGGTCTATGCGGCTGTATGTGCCGTGTGGATTTGAGTAAAAGGTGTAGTCCTTAGTAGTGGGATGTAATCTCCAGCCGTCGCACAGCTGGTATTGTAAGAGGGCTTTTTTAACTTTCTTGATGGCGGAGTAAGGGAGAGTGACCCTACCCATAGAATTGTCCAATGTCGGGTCCAAGGTTAGATTGAGGTCCCCACAAAGGAGAACCTTGGCTTTCAAAGAGGGGGAGATTCTGTCGAGAAGTGAAGTGAGGAAGGAGACCTGCCCTTTGATTTGGTGGTATAGATACATTAATAATCGTGAAGATTTGGCCATTATAGAAATATTCAGGACAATATATCTGGCCTCTGCATCTATTACACAGTCCAGGACCTGGTGAGGGGAGGGATTTGTGTAATGGCTATTCGCCACACCACGTGTTTTAGAATGGGAGCAACTAGCAAAAGTGCCACTGGGTATAAAACCTGTCTCTGATACGGAGCATGTCCTGTCTTGAAGTGCGTCTCTTGGAGACATAAGATGTGTGTTTTTTGGTGGTGAAAGTGACGTAGGACCTGCGATCTTTTCATGGGTGAATTGAGTCCCTTTGCATTAAAGGAGGCTATATCAAGATCCCCCATGGTTGGGCTGCGTCATGTGAGAAGGCCGCCGAGAGGGCCACCGCCATCGACAGGGGCAGAGGGGGCCAGGAGAGAGACGCAAGGGAAAGGGAAGAGAGAGGAGATGGGGAAAAGAGGAAAAGAAGGGAAAAAAAAAGGGGGGGGAAGGGCGAGACGTGAATAAAAGTAACACCAACACAGTTACTACTAGCGAGGTCAGACATCTGCAATACAGGGAGGCCACTGAGCCTACAGCCGGCTCAGAGGAGGCTCCCTTACCTATTGGGTGAACGAGAAAGGCACGCATTAAAAGAGGCGACTCCTATTATTGAAACATACTGAGAACCTGGCTAACATCTGTAACTATGGAAATATACGACATGGGCATGGAGAGTCATCAGGGGAGATAGGAAGCTGTGAGTATGGTCCCTACCACAGTTAACTAACGCCCCCTAGAATTCAGGGCGCACAGAGTGGGGCGAACTTAACAGACCTCAAGAGTCCAGCGAAGGGGGGAGAGCATTGGCTCCTATTAGAAGTGGTGGGGTGTCCATCAGGTCTGCGGCCCCGAGGTCTGGATCTTCTCGGTGGCAAGCCCCCTCCAGGTCTCGCCGAGCTCTCCCTGGTGTCGGGCCCGCTGACGTCCCTAGAAGTGGGGATTGACACAGATGACCATTCTGGCAAGGCAATGTCCTGGATTTGAAGGGCCTGTAGGACGGAAGGAATGTCCTCGGGGGAGCATATGGAAAAGGTCTGATCCCCAATGCGGGAGATGAGAGCGAATGGGTACCCCCACCTGTATGTGATGTTTCTCTCCTTCAGGACGGTGAGTAGAGGCTTGAGCATGGCTCTCTGGGCAAGTGTGTGACGTGAGAGATCCAATAGGATTTGGAGGGATGCATCTTTGTAGGAAAGCTGGCGTCGGTTTCTGGATTGCCGAAGGATCTCCTCTTTGAGGCCGTAGTAGTGAATCCGGCATATGAGGTCTCTTGGGCGAAGAGGGTCCGAGCTCGGTGGTCTAAGGGCTCTTTGGGGACTGTCGATCTCTATGTATGTGGATGGGGATCGGTCTAGGAGATCGTTGAAAATACTGGTTAAGACATTGAAGAGGTCGCTAGATGGAACCGACTCCGGCAATCCCCTAATTCGTAGGTTGTTCCTCCTACTTCTATTTTCGACGTCGTCCAGATGCTGTTGTAGGGCAAACAGTTGTTCGGAGTCTTGTCGGACGGTGCTTTGAAGGGACATCACCGAGGAGGAGCTATTGTCCTGGGCTTGAGAGATGGAGTCAACTCTGGTGGAGAGCTGTGATAGCTCAGACCGGAAGGTAGTGAATTCTTGCTTGCATTCAGCGAGAAGTTGGCGAGCAAGAGCGGAGATGTCCGCTTTCATCGATTGTGTTAATATTTTCAAATCTGCTACTGTAGCGGGTTTAGCATCTTCTGGAGGCATCAGGGAGGCGAGATATCTTGTTGTGTAAGATGGGTCGAGTCGACCGGGTAGTTACCTTGAAGCTGAGCTAGCGTAGATGGAACAGAGACTTTGGTAGTGAGGGCTTTGTCGGGAGCCCACTGGTGGTTCCAAGTGCAGTCTGGTCGGGGTCACGGTCCCCCAGGAGGAGCCGGTGGACCATCCGGGCGACAGCTCCGGGGGTTCAGCGCCTAAGGGTTGCGACCAGCTCTGCGCAGCGGGGGAAACGATGGGGCCGCGTTGCAACGCCAATGCTGCAGGGGCCATCTTCAGAGAGGGGCTCTCACATGGTGGGGGCCAGCCCCTGGGGCAACCACTATAGCACCGCTAGGCAGGGGTGCAGACATTTCCCGGTTGTGCCATAGGGAAGGGGGCTGTGCAGATGTGGGCATTGAGGCTCCCGGGGTGCTCACCTGGGTGGAGGGCATCAGGCGTGGTGGAGGGCTGCCTGTGTCCATATGACAGGAGGAGATGGCACTTTCCCTCACCCCCCACCCCTTTATTCAGGGGTATGTCTTGGGAGGCAAATGGAGCCTCAGAATGAGGGCATGAGGTAGCTGGGAGGTATGGAGACAGTGAATCTCCACTTTCATAGTCCTCTGTGGCCATTGCAGCTGTCCCCATGGCTGTGGCTGGGCCTTGATGAGGTCCAGGATATGGGGACATGTGAACTGTGGAGGAGTCCCGGGAGCCCTCCCAGCATACCTGTCCCGGCGAGGCAGCTAGTGTTGCAGGATCCGGCGGTCCTACATGGTGGGCGTCCTGCTGCAGCGCCCTTACTGGGGAAGGAGCGCCGCCATGCCACGTGGGCGAAGATGGCGCCGAGTGGTGCGCTGAGCCGCGGGCCGCAAGACTCCGGGCTGAGGAGGCCGTCGGAGTCGCGTGATGGACGTGGGCGGCTGCCGTCAGGAGTCCATCTGGTCGGCGCCTGCCGGGTGCCGGAGATGGAGGAGCGGAGTCGCAATGCCCGGCTGAAGGAGACGTGGCGCGCGTGTCCGGGAGCTTTTCCTCAGCGTCGGACCCCGCCGGTCGGATGTCAGGTAGGCTGAGGGTCAGGGTGGGTGTCGGGGTGTCCGGCTCACCTCTTATGCGTCTTGTTCTGGCCGGGGTTCCGCTCGGTGGAAGCTGCAGGGACGCTGCCTTTGTTCCTGATGCGGGCACAGGGCGGCCATCTTGGGCATCCGGAGCAGCCGGGTAGTGGTCGTCCATCAGGGCCGTGTAACGGCCGAAATACTGCCCGATTCCGCCCTGAGAGGATGTGGAGCGGGTCTGGGCACGAGGGCCCTGTCTTTTGCCCGTTTTGCCCATGATTTACGTGGATATTAGCCAGGTATAATGCTGAAGCTGTAGAGGAGCACAAGAGCACACGTCTTCACTCTGCCATGCTGAGCCACGCCCCCCAGAATAATCAAGACTTTTCTTAAGTCTTTTACCCATCTATGTGATGGGCATTTCTGATCCTTTCCCCAATAATACAAAAACTCCTTTCTTGCAGGCGATTTATAGTTTTTCTGTTGCTTTAATATTGTTTTCCCTCAGAACAGGTATCATCTGGATTGAAATTAATTTGTAGCAACACTCTAGCAAATTGCCTATTGATAATGTTATATAACAATAGAATACATAAGAGTATAAATCTCCAAAATAAGTACCGTGCACTATGGCAGTAATAGAAAAACAGCACCAATTATAACAATTTTGAGTTAAATAATTATGCATTATTTATCAGATGACAATTCTAGAGCTCTTCTCCCATCTGTTCCACATGTTACTTGTTGTGGGGGACAATTTAAAATTTGTGTGTCACCACTGAGGAGGAACAGTATTCAGAAAGCAGGAAAAGCAAAGCCAATAATAAATGCAGTATTTCACTATGCTTACAGGTCATGACCATTGGATTCCACCTGTTAAAAAAATAATCCGTCTCATAAAATAATGACATACTGCTAGAATATGCCATTGCTTTATAATTGTTGGGGGTCCAATCTACTCCACCAGTCCTCAGAAAGAAGGGAGACTAAAGTCCTGAATCAGAACCTTCATAGTCCTTGCACAGTGGCCACCAAGCTATGCAGGGAACTACAGCCGGCCCCATTTACTTGAATCGAGCTGTACTGCAGCTTTGCCGAGATCACTGCTGTGCAGGAGACTGTAAAAAGGCTGCATTGCTAAAACTGCACTGTGTGGATAGGTGAAGTTCTAGAAGATGACCCCCAGTAATCATAAAATGATGGCAAATCATAGCAATATACCATCGCTTAATTAGATAGAAATCCCATTTATTAAAATTTAAAAAAAATCTCTTCTTCAAGAAGTTGTTGACTAGAAGATTCTGGCATTTGTTGTTTGAATGAGATAAAGCCACATTAGTGGCTGCTGGTATTTCGATTTTGTGGGTGCAATTTATTGGGAATGGAGAATGCAATAATCTTTAGGTAATAGTAAACTGCTTCAAATTAATTTTGGATATAATCTACAACAGAGATATATCTACACAGAATAACTGAAGAAAGTGTACACCTTTTTCTATAGCTGCGTTCTTATTATCTCTTTGCAAAACACCAAACTGAATGATCAGCTCACCCGTCTTACGCTGTAACCAGGTTCTCAGGGGCACTGCCAGGGTGGAGTCCACATCACTTATTATCTCTTGCCTTACATCTTCTGTTTTTCACTTTCCATGCTAGGAGGCATGGAATTCTCTACTAGTCAATGTTTTTTAGTTTTTTTTTTTTTTCTTAGCTTTTTCTTTACTTAACTGAATAATTCAGCATATGTAGCTGAATTTTTTGACAGAAAATGAAACTGATTAGCTCTTAGCATCATCTAAGCTGAGATGTATAGACAGCATTGATACTATTTTGCATGTTGTCTTTTCCCTGTTGGTAAAGTACTTCTCAGCTGCTTGTGAAAAGCATCTGTGACTCAGTGTTAATATATACTAATGTGTTTTGGGAATGTTTCTTTCAAATATTGCAATGTTTTCTTTTCAGCTTGTAATATGGTTAGGATTCAAAATATCTATTGGTATCAACAAATCAAAAACAGCATCATTCAACCTTCTTTCAACCAGCGTACTTAAGGTGCTTTCACACGGAGTATTTTTGGTGCATTTTTTGGTGCTTTTTTTCGCAGAAATTCATTGCATTAATTGCTGTGTATTTCTGCCAAAAAAAAACATACCCAAAAATGCACCAAAAAAGTGTCAAAAAACCCACCAAACAAACGCGTTGTGTTAAAGCACCCATAGACAACATATTGGAACACATCAATGAAACCTAAGGTGTTTGTAGACTTGCTCTTTTTTTGGCAGAAAATAACAACACAAGGTGGCATTTGGGGTAGACGTGTAATAAACCGCAAGGAAGGTTACTACAAACCTGTTTTTATAAAGTTAAATGGAAAGAAATTTCTTATTAAAACCCTTGTTTAAACTCCTCAATAAACATGCCCAGATCTGGGTGGCTAAACTGGGCAATTGCCCAGGCCTCCTAATCCCCAGGGATACAGGGCATTGGACATTTGGCCAGACTCCACAGATTCCCAGCAGAGCACTACTTTAACCTGTACTTACAACTGAAGAACGCAGATACAGTTAAAACCTATGGCAGAAAAGGGAGTACCTGCCATTCTTTCGTAACAGCTTTGCTAGTTGGGGTTCGGGGTCAGGTCAGTATAAAGATACAATGACAATGGCCTCAGGATACAACAATTTCAATATACAAAGTCCCAGGAAAGACCATTGTACCCTGAAACCTCACTCAACACACAATGTCACAGACACTGCCAAACAGAAACACATGCGATTGACTGAAAGAGCCAACAAATTATCATGAAGATTTTACTTGTAAAACATCTGTATAGTGAAGTGCATGCAGTGATTGGTGATCTAGTAGTGCCTGTCTACAGTACAGTGCGGTATTATATGTTTTGTACTCCAGATTACATGTGCCAGGATGAGTAACCCCTTTGACATCGGGTGAGGGCATCATTTTCTTTTATTCTGGTACATTGTGTATAAAAATGCTCCTACCCTTCAAACAGAAAGGTGGTCATTTTCATGGTGTGGTGGTGCTAGGTGGATTTTTGTTACTGTTATGGGGCACAAAGAGGTTAAAATGCATTATTGTTTGTAGTGGCACTTTTTTTGGGGGGGGGGGGGGTTGGGAGGGAACTGTAGTTCTGACACAAGTATTTCTGATGTACAACATTTGGGGGCAATGAGATAGTAGCAGGCACCGAACTGTTGATAGAAGCAGGACTATTAGCTTTTATAGGTTGGGAAAGGTTTAGTTCTTGTATAGTGGTATAATTGGTAATATTCTATTAGTCTGAGTGTATTTTGTTCAATATTAATATGAAAGTAATATCTATTCAGTATATAATGACAGTGGTAGTGGTCATAGTGTGGCTGCATTAGTAAAGGCATGTACTGTTTTTAG
>JAODAL010032886.1:0-46304 GCA_025379985.1 Phyllomedusa bahiana
ACTAGCTGGTCTCCTCTCAGGACACACTGGGGAAATCTCAGTCTCTCTCTCAGAGCCCTCTCTCTTCTGTAGTCTCCTCACTTCTGCCTCTTCCAAGCTCCTGTCCCACTTTCTCCTCTCTCCCCCCTCTTCCTGAGATGTCACCAAACCAGGGCTGCTGGGTAGTGAAGCTCAATGCATATCTGGGAAAGAAGAGTGAATGCCTCTTTCTATAGAATCCGCTGTACACATTGCTCCCCTCTGGGGGGGTTACAATTAGGTTTTTAAAATAGGCGAATTTTAGCGTCAATTTTCATTACACAGTGCAGACAGTATCTATGTGGAAAACACTTAAATGAGAGGAACATTTTTTTCATCTGTAAATATATATGCCATGAAAAATGTTGCGTGAACCCAGCCCTATGGAGAAAAGTATAACACAGAGGGCCCGTGCCCCTGATGTATTAGGACTCCTGAATAAATTAATGCTCAATCATGCATTGGGTGTCTATAAAAAACTGTGACTTTCAGGTCTTTCCATACTTACTTATTTTATTCATTTATACAGTGCTGTTATATACCACAGCGCTGTACAAAGATTGTCATCCTTCACATTGCTTCCTGTCCTCATTGGGACTCATGGTCTAAATTCCACATTAACCTATCAGTATTTTTTGGAGTGTGGGAGGAAAGTGGTAAACACAAAACAAAAAAGTGCTCATTCAGCAGATAGATGGTAGCTAAAATCAAATAAAGACCAGTTTGCCAAACGGCAACTAATGCCATATATTTACTATCTACCTTCCTAACTTAAAGGGGTTTTGCCAAGAAGTGAGTTCCTCACCTAACAGGCTGATACTTCCCTCTTGAAGCTTGAAAAAGGGGCGTTGTGTTTCTGTGTTTAAAAAAACAAGTACCTCCTCTGTGATGTCATCACCACACCTCTCATGCACGCTCCTGATACTCAGTCTCTGTAGTTGAGCAAACATTGTTTGGCTAATCCACAGAGTAAAGCTGTATTGTGCACAAGCTATATGCATTTTATTTCTCCCTCTTCTGTGCTCAGGAGAAAAGATAAGCTCAACAGGCAGCATTCTTTAATTCCGGCTGCAGGGAGAGGGGTGGGGTTGAGCAGTGTTGCAGGGAGTGTCTGCATGTTTACTAAGATAATTACATTACAACCAGTGGATTCTCTATACAAAAGGTAAATGATCTTTCTCCCCAGCCCCTTAAAAGCTCATTCATGTTCCCTGCCGTCAGATAAGAAGTGCAAACACGCAAGTGTGGCCAGATCGGCTCCTGGCCGTATTTAATGTAACCTTTCAGGAAACCAAAGGCATGTAAGGAAGGCTGTAGCTCTCACATGATTCACTTTTTTTTAATGACATATATTTAGAAAAGTGATTAAATACCCATTTTGGAACCTCCCTTTCCCCTCACCTCCTCTCCCTTGCCTGCCCTGTGGCTTAGGAACCATGGCGGACATTTCCCTCGCCTCTTTTAATGCACAAGGCCTCAATATTCCCAGCAAGAGGTCCCAGGTACTTTACCATTTTCATAAAAAGCGAATTAAAGTAGTGTGCCTCCAAGAGACGCACTTCAAAGAAGGTCATGTCCCTAATATACGAAACAAGTATTACACCACTTGGTTTTTTGCGAACTGTCGGGAGTCCAGGTCCAGGGGGGTGGCAATAGCCCTCCATAAATCTTTAGTGCATCAGGTTCGAGCGAGCTGGACTGACGTCAACGGGCGCTATATCATTCTGATTCTTGACATAGGGGGTCATCTCTTCACTATTGTCAATGCTTATGTCCCAAATCAGGGTCAAGCTGGTTTCTTTGTCCGTCTGGTGGAGAAGCTGACGCCCTTAGCTCAAGGCACGATAGTTCTGTGTGGGGATCTAAATGCGACACTGGACCCGGTTTTAGATAATTCATCGGGTAAGTCATCGCTCTCCTACTCGTCCATAAAAGCTATCAAAAAAGCGTACACTTCACTGCAACTTTGCGATGTTTGGCGACTACAACATCCAGACAGTAAGGATTTCAGTTTCTACTCCCACCCTCATAATGTGTATAGCCGTTTAGACTATATTCTGGTGTCACACGGGGTGTTGCCTTGGGTCTCCTCTACGGCGGTGGGCAACATTCTCCTGTCTGACCATGCGCCTGTTTATTGTTCATTAACCCTCCCTTCTTCCTCTGGGCCTGCCTGGTCATGGCGACTCAATGAGTCTCTGCTATTGGACACTGTTTGTGTAGCAGATATATCCAGAACGATTGCGGACTTTGTTCAGGATCACAGGAATGATTCCTCCTCCCCGCTGATCCAATGGGAAGCCGCTAAGTGTGTTATACGGGGCGTCCTGATCAGGCACGGCTCGAGACTGAAGAGGGACAGGGCGTCTAAGCTGCAAGCCGCCCTGTCAAGGGTCTCCACACTGGAGCTTCGGCATAAACAGGCTTTGGCGGTAGATACCTTGCGAGACCTATTAGCAGCTAGGTTAGAGGTGAAGAGTTTACTGGAGGCTTCGTGGAAACGATTTCTCCAGGTTGGCCGTAGTCGCTTTTACGAGTATAGTGACAAATGTGGACGGATGTTAGCGAGGGCGTTGCGGCAACGAGTGTCCGCAATGCATATACCCCAAATCAGGACCGCAGATGGTTCCATGGCCCACACGACGGAGGAGATAGGGAAAGTTTTTCACACTTTTTATTCCAAACTGTATAACCTCCGGCCACACCCCCCTTCCTCCACGGGGCCAGCTTTTCCCACTCTTTCTCCGTGCCCTTCTGACGCTGTTGATTTTTCAGTGTTTGAATCTTTGTTCACGGAGTCGGAACTTTGCTCTGTCATCCGGAGCTTGCCGAGTGGGAAGAGTCCGGGCCCCGATGGATTCACAGACAAATTCTACAAGACTTTCAGAGACGAATTGATACCCCTGATGCTCCGCGCCTTTAACTTTGTTTCCCCGGACAGCCCATTCCCTGCATCTGCGATGCTGGCTCATATTGCCCTGATACCCAAACCGGGTAAAGACCCCTCAACTTGCAACAGTTATCGCCCAATTTCCTTATTAAATGTGGACATCAAGATGTATGCAAAAATCCTAGCGAATAGACTCAACACTGTGCTCCCGGATCTCGTGCACCCTGACCAAGTGGGTTTTGTCCCGGGCAGGGAAGCCCGAGACAACACTCTCAAAACTCTAGATATCATACACCATGCCCAGGCTCGCAAGGTCCCCCTGATGATCCTATCCCTAGACGCCGAAAAAGCCTTCGATAGGATTTCTTGGGCATCCCTGGCTGCTACTCTTCGGTGTCTGGGGATGGGACCCATCTTTATTTCCAAGATCTTGGCCCTCTATCAAAATCCTTCCGCCAAGCTGAAGATTAACGGCACCCTATCAGATTCATTCCTGATCACGAATGGTACAAGACAAGGCTGCCCCCTATCGCCTCTCCTGTACGTCCTGGTCATGGAAAACTTGCTTTCTGCAATACGTGGTGATCCGGGTATTACGGGTATTACCATTGCCGGAAGCGAATATAAATGCTCCGCGTTTGCGGACGATCTTTTAGTGTACATAACTAATCCGACTACATCCCTCCCCTCTCTTATGTCGGTACTCCAGGCTTTTGGCACCTGGTCAAATTTCAAGATTAACATATCCAAGTCCGAAGCGATGAGTGTAGGGCTGTCCTCCCCGGTCCTTGCCCAGTTTAGGCGAGATCATCCCTTTATGTGGCCATCTAAGGGTCTGTCCTACTTAGGGACTACCATTCCGGCTACCTTATCGAGCATATTCTCTCTCAATTTTGAATCTGCACTTAGAGCAATTACACGGGACCTAAACTCCTGGACTAAGCAATGCTTTTCTTGGTTTGGGAGAGTCAATATTCTGAAGATGTCAATATTGCCCCGCATCCTATACCTCCTGCAAACGATCCCTGTCTCCATTCCAAACTCTTTTTGGAGCCGTGTACAACGCCTCTTTACGTCCTTCGTTTGGCCCTCCACTCGCCCCAGACTATCTTATGCAACTCTAACTAGACATAAATCCTTGGGCGGACTGGGGCTTCCCGACTGTAGGAAATATTATTTGGCTGCGGCATACGCCAGGGTATTGGACATGGTGTGCCCCAGTGATCAGAAGCTTTGGACCCGTATTGCCCGTGACGTGTCTTCACTGTCACTTGCATCGCTCCCCTGGATCTGGACTCCTTCCCTTGCAAACCATATTCAGGTCTCCTTCTCGGTTAAACACACCCTGACATCGGTTAGTTCTCATAAAACGTACCAAATTTTAATTGACAAGACGGGTCCCCTCTTGCCAATTTCGGACAATCCATCTTTTCCACCTGGGGTGGGCCCACGTTCCTTTTTTGGGAGCTCTAAGCTCACTCCTTTACGTCTCCACCAGGTTATGGCTGGTAATCAGATTATTCCATTATCAGGTTTAGCTGTAGCAGTTCCTGGTCACGCTTTCTCCACTTTTCAGTATCTCCAACTAAAACATTTCCTTTCCTCTTTTGGAAACACTCTTCAGGCGCAGAGACCCCTTACTAAATTCGAACAATTATGTCAGCAAAGCTCTCCCCCAAGACATGCTATATCTACACTGTACTCCGAGCTGTCCGCTGGTGACAGGTTAAACCTCCCTTCTTTCTGTGCTGCATGGGAGAAGGATCTCGGTCAGAGCTTTTCTCCTGAGCAATGGCGCAAATGTTTTGAGCTTACTCACAGGGCTGTTGTTGCGACTAAGGCTCAGGAGACAAGCTTTAAAATTTTGACTCGCTGGTACAGGGTCCCCCATGTGCTACATAAGTGGTTCCCGCAGGTTCCTGAGACATGCTGGCGATGTGGAACTTCTAGGGGGACTATGCTGCACATATGGTGGGAATGTCCTGCTCTGTCGGGCTTCTGGAGTGCAGTGTATCGTGTCATTAAAGACACCTCTGGAATATCCATCCCTGGGACACCCGCAGCAGCATTGTTGTTCATGTTCAACGTAGGAGCCTCCACCTACAAAAAGTCCCTTCTTCGTCATCTCCTACAGGCGGCTAAGACCGTCATCCCCAGACGCTGGAAAACGCCGGACCCCCCCACGATTGAAGAGTGGTATACTGAGGTCTCCCATGTTTACCACATGGAGGAACTATTAGCTACCACAGATGATCAGGTTCGGGCGCTGAGCCGAACATGGACGCCTTGGTTGCAATTCCAGGCTTCGCCTGCCTTCCGAGCCCTATCCGCTTAGATAGTTTAGGGTTTCTCGAGGCCTTCAACTTTGCATCCTTTCCTAATTTACCCCCTTACCTTCCTGTTTTTCTTCCTTTCCCCCTCTCCCTGTGTGACTGTAGATTTGTGTGCTTGGAGTGCATGACTGCTCCTTCTGGTTGTATTGCATGTGGCCAAGGTTTAGCCCTACGCCACTTGTTTAATATAGGGCCTCCGTTGCCCTCCCTGCTATTTGGGCCGTTGAATGCCCTCTCCATTATCGTTTTTCATTAAGTTGTATGCTCTATGTGGTGTTTTTTTTTTTTCTTTTATTTTCTGTGTTTTATCTCGAGTTTACAAGCTCACGAGTGCTGCACCACCTGCTGCCTTTATAGCTGCTTTAGCATTTAAACTGCGGTACCTGTCAACTTTTCTCCTAAAATATTTATCAGCGAGATTATGTTTTATTTTCTATTCCTTTCTTTGCTGGTGATCCAGTATGTTGCGCAATGTTTTGCACTGTTACTTAACTGTGTACTCGCACTGTTCTTAAATTTGATATTCTTTGTATCGCCTTGTTTCTAATAAAAGTTGTGAAATGCCAAAAAAAAAAAAAAATACCCATTTTGGAGGATCCCATGTCAACATTAGATAGTGGCGAAACCCCTTTAATTTATGAAACTTAACTATTATTTCAAATTCACTACCTAATAAAATGCTTTTAAAATAGATCGGCTTTAGTGATATTTTTTCCTAGTTGCTGATAACTATCAGTCTGAATAGTAAGGGCCACATATATGAAAACTGGCCAGGTCTAAAGCTCACTTTGTTGCCTATAGAAACCAATCAGATTGGTTACTATGGGCAACAAAGTGAGCTTTAGACCTAGACAGCTTTCATATATATGGCCCTAAGTGTCTGCAGCACACTATACTAGGACAGCACACATACCTAACTAAAATAAACACTACCCCCATGTAGTGTAGAGGTAACTGCGGGTCATAGATCAGGTGAATTCTAGCGCAAAGATGACAATTCTGGCTCAGGTAAACCACTTTTAAAGTGCTCTACCTGTTCCAGCAGTAATGCGCCTGGAATTGCCGTACTGAAGTTATAAATATGTAGGTTACAAAGTGTCACAAGCGCTCTGTAATACGCCTGATACTGGAGTGCAGGTGAATTTAAACTATCGCGAACGGGGCTGCACTAGACGTCGGGCCGAAAAGACACCAGACTTCTGGCACAGCCCTGTTCATACATGTTGCCCAAAGTGTTTTGAGAGTGCCAGTGTTACCATAAGAAACACTGACACAGCACCAGCAATTGTAAATGTAAGTTAGGGTAAGCCCTCCCCCAAAAAATAAGCCCTAGCCCGTTTTTTGGAAATTAAAATAATATAAGACCCTGTCTTATTTTTGGAAACACATGGTAATACTAGACACAGTGCATAGACCATTGTGGTGCTGCTTCTGAATTGGAGAATTTTTTTTTTTCTAATCACATACAGTACAAATCTCCGAACAATGCACCACTTCAAAATGGACTACAGTTTCTAATAAAAGTAGATTAGATTTGAATTGTTAGTTGTAAAAAAAAAAAACATAGAATATACATTGTATATTCTATGGCTGGAACACAGTATAATACATATGAATTACTTTGTAGACCAAGAGCATAATACACAACAAAAGCGAAGACACTACACTATATAGACACTATGGGCAATATGTATGAATTTTAGTGCCCAGGCACCATATGTTTTGCACACATTAGTAGTGTAGAATGCGCCTGAATCTATGAACCTGTTCTACTGTCAGTCATAGATTTGGGGCTTTCTAGCTACAAAACAACAACTCAGGCTCAGGTAAACCACCTTCACTTGGTCTACCTGTTCCAGCAGTAATGCATCTGGTTTTGCTGTACTAAATTCATAATTGTGTAGAATCATACGGTTGTAGTGCGACACGCGTCCAGCATGCCCCCCCGAGTTGCGGGCGCCTTATAATGCGCCTAATTTTGAAGTGCGCCTAATACATTGAGATACAGGGCTGTACCAGTTTTGGGGCTTAAAGGAGTCCATCCCCGTACATACATGTCGCCCTATATTTTAAACACTGCATGCGATAAGCGGTAGTGGAGGGAAGTGGAGGGGGAATCACAGACCCTTAGGTTAATAGAAAGACAGTCATTCCAAAGAAGGGGAGGAAAGCAGAGGGATACCACTTTTCTTCCTCATTAACATCTAGACTGGTCACCAAGCAGTCTACAAACCAACCTGCGGCAGGCCTGCATGGACGTCCTCTCCCAGTTCATAACCAGACATTTCCAGGCAAGCCACAAATTGTCTCTAGCACAGTTTACAGGTGCCAGGCTTCCTGAATAGCCTTGTATTATTCCAGGGACATAATCCCTAAAGTACAGAATGGTACCTCTGGCAGAAAATGGTGTTGCAATTGAATGTTGAATGGCCATCCTTGCCAGGTCAAGCTGCTAGAAGCACGGAGCTCTGGCATCTACTCCATTAAAGGGGTTGTCTGCTTCTTTGTATTACATTTTTTAGGGATCTAATGACCTGGTAAAATAAATGAACTTTATACTCATTTCTCCTCTCACCTCGGATCCAGCACTGCTGCCGTCCTAACTCTCTGCCAGTCCTCTGTTAACCTCCTGGCAAATAAGACGTCACCGCTGCAACTGCTGATTGGAAGGCTCCGTATGGTGACATCAGTAAGGTGGGGAAAAAAAAGTATTTAGTCAGCCACCAACTGTGCAAGTTCTCCCACTTAAAAAGATGAGAGGCCTGTATTTGACATCATAGGTCAACCTCAACTATGAGAGACAAAATGAGAAAACAAATACTGAAAATCGCATTGTCTGATTTGGAAATAATTTATTTGCAAGTTATGGTGGAAAATAATTATTTGGTCAATAACAAAAGTTCATCTCAGTACTTTGTTCTCTCTCCTTTGTTGGCAATGACAGAGGTCAAATGTTTTCTGTAAATTTTCACGAGGTTGGCACACACTGTTAGCCCATTCCTCCATGCAGATCTCCTCAAGTCATGTTTTGGGGCTGTCGCTGGCCAACACTGACTTTCAACTCCCTCCAAAGGTTTTCTATGGGGTTGAGATCTGGAGACTGGCTAGGCCACGGCAGGATCTTGAAATGCTTCTTACGAAGTCACTTCTTCGTTGTCCTGGCGGTGTGCCTGGGATGTTTGTCATGCTGAAAGACCCAGCCACGTTTCATCTTAAATGCCCTTGCTGATTGAAGGAGGTTTGCACTCAAAATCTCATGATACATGGCCCCATTCATTCTTTCATGTACACGGATCAGTCGTTCTGGTCCCTTTGCAGAGAAACAGCCCCAAAGCATGATGTTGCCACCCCCATGCTTCACAGTAGGTATGATGTTCTTTGGCTGCAACTCAGCATTCTCTCTCCTCCACACACGATGAGTTATGTTTCTACCAAACAGTTCTACTTTGGTTTCATCTGACCATATGACATTCTCCCAATACTCTTCTGGATCATCCAAATGCTCTCTGGCAAACTTCAGACGCGCCCGGATATGTACTGGTTTAAACAGGGGGACATGTCTGGCACTGCAGGATCTGTGTCCCTGGCGGTGTAGTGTGTTATTGATGGTAGCCTTTGTTACGTTGGTCCCAGCTCTCTGCAGGTCATTCATTAGGTCCCACCGTGTGGTTCCTAGTCTTAAGAAGACTCAAGACTCAGTTGTGTTGCAGGTCCGTGCAGTTGTGGCAGCATGTGTCATTCATTTGTACAGGTACAGTAGTTGTTGTTGCTGCAGCTAATGTATCAGTGTTACAGTAGTTATTACAGTAGCAGCTCATGTATCCCTGGTACAGGTACAGTAGTTGCTGCAGCTAATGTATCAGTGTTACAGTAGTTATTACAGTAGCAGCTCATGTATCCCTGGTACAGGTACAGTAGTTGCTGCAGCTAATGTATCAGTGTTACAGTAGCAGCTCATGTATCCCTGGTACAGGTACAGTAGTTGCTGCAGCTAATGTATCAGTGTTACAGTAGCAGCTCATGTATCCCTGGTACAGGTACAGTAGTTGCTGCAGCTAATGTATCAGTGTTACAGTAGTTATTACAGTAGCAGCTCATGTATCCCTGGTACAGGTACAGTAGTTGCTGCAGCTAATGTATCAGTGTTACAGTAGCAGCTCATGTATCCCTGGTACAGGTACAGTAGTTGTTGTTGCTGCAGCTAATGTATCAGTGTTACAGTAGTTATTACAGTAGCAGCTCATGTATCCCTGGTACAGGTACAGTAGTTGCTGCAGCTAATGTATCAGTGTTACAGTAGCAGCTCATGTATCCCTGGTACAGGTACAGTAGTTGCTGCAGCTAATGTATCAGTGTTACAGTAGCAGCTCATGTATCCCTGGTACAAGTACTGTAGTTGCTGCAGCTAATGTATCAGTGTTACAGTAGTTATTACAGTAGCAGCTCATGTATCCCTGGTACAGGTACAGTAGTTGCTGCAGCTAATGTATCAGTGTTACAGTAGCAGCTCATGTATCCCTGGTACAGGTACAGTAGTTGCTGCAGCTAATGTATCAGTGTTACAGTAGTTATTACAGTAGCAGCTCATGTATCCCTGGTACAGGTACAGTAGTTGTTGTTGCTGCAGCTAATGTATCAGTGTTACAGTAGCAGCTCATGTATCCCTGGTACAGGTACAGTAGTTGTTGTTGCTGCAGCTAATGTATCAGTGTTACAGTAGTTATTACAGTAGCAGCTCATGTATCCCTGGTACAGGTACAGTAGTTGCTGCAGCTAATGTATCAGTGTTACAGTAGTTATTACAGTAGCAGCTCATGTATCCCTGGTACAGGTATAGTAGCAGCTCATGTATCCTTGGTACAGGTACAGTAGTTGTTGCAGCTAATGTATCAGTGTTGCAGCTCATGTATCCCTGGTACAGGTACAGTAGTTGTTGCAGCTAATGGATCAGTGTTACAGTAGTTATTACAGTAGATCTTGCGTGGAGCCCCAGATCGAGGGAGATTATCATTGGTCTTATATGTCTTCCATTTTCTAATTATTGCTCCCACAGTGGATTTCTTCACACCAAGCTGCTTGCCTCTTGCAGATTCAGTCTTCCCAGCCTGGTGCAGGGCTACAATTTTGTTTCTGGTCCTTCGACAGCTCTTTGGTCTTCACCATAGTGGAGTTTGGAGTGTGACTGTTTGAGATTGTGGACAGGTGTCTTTTATACTGATAACAAGTTCAAACAGGTGCCATTACTACAGGTAATGAGTGGAGGACAGAGGAGCCTCTTAAAGAAGAAGCTACAGCTCTGTGAGAGCCAGAAATCTTGCTTGTTTGTAGGTGACCAAATACTGATTTTCCAGCATAATTTGCAAATAAATTCTTTCCAAATCAGACAACGTGATTTTCTGGATTTGTTTTCTCATTTTGTCTCTCATAGTTGAGGTCTACCTATGATGTCAATTACAGGCCTCTCTCATCTTTTTAAGTGGGAGAACTTGCACAATTGGTGACTGACTAAATACTTTTTTTTCCCCACTGTAAGTACATGATTGGCTGCAGCTGTGATGTCCCATCCAGCTGGAGCCAGGAAGTAAACAGAAGATCAGTGGACAGGATGGTGGCTGCGCTGGATCCAAGACGAGAGGAGAGGTAAGTATAATCCTTTATTTTAGCAAACCATCAGAACCCTAAAAAAATTGTAATATAGTGGACAACTCCTCAGCTTGTCGATGGTGTTTGGTTTCCACGGGTTGGGTTAAGGTTTTTCCAGCTGGTGTTTGCTTATAAACTAAAGAACATCTTGGTTGTTTTAGTTGTAATGGTAGGAGCTGTCTAACATGTCCCAACTCAGAATGTGATAGCCCTGATAATGGCCTGGGGTACAGTTACTTGAGGAGGCCTGGCATGTGTTATGTACTAGAGCTCATTATGCAGTGCAAGTGTCTCACCCTCACTGGTAAGCTGTCAGAGCTCCACAGTCCCATCTTGACTAAACCTTCACAGTACTGAACCCATGAACACAAGTGAAACATGATCATATGCCTTTTCCTGGTGAGGGCCTGTGGTTTACATGAGTAAGCGGCGCAGACGATGTGCTGTAGTGATGTCATTATGCCGCTTGTGCTGCTGCCTCTTCTAGGCCGCAAGCCTAAGGCATCCTTAGACTTTCCGCCTACATGACGCCGGCGGCGTGATGACGTCACGCCACCCACGCTGGGCACAAGTCAGAAGAGCAAGCGATCCAGAGGGTGATTATTATATATTCTTATTTTATTTTTAATGGGGGGACCAATATACCTACCAATCTACTGAGGGAGCCTATATACGTACCTACAGAATTTGTGGGTTTTTTACCATTTAGTTCCATTGTTAGTAATGGAAGTGTCTGACAGATGCCTCTTCAATTACTCTCACTAAGGCTGGGTGTCAGCCAGAGGTGTATTTTATCACCCCAAGTCTGATTGGGAAGAGCTGGGTTACTGCCAGAAGCAGACCATCTAATTTGATGTTCCGTTTTTTGGGCCATTAAGGACTGGTATTTCTGGGATGGAAAAAAAAAATATCCATGGACCTTCCCATCCTGACACTATCAGATTGCAGCTGCCAGTTTTACCTTGGCTGGTTATAAAAATAAATGAAGGGAACATTACATTCTTTTTTTTTTTTTTTTTTTTTAAATAAACTTTTACTTTTAATATTTTTTAATAAATTAAATTAAAAAACTGATGTGGACTCCCCCCATTTTCCATAACCGGCCATGGTAAAACTTGGAGCTGCAGGATAATATTATCAGGATGAGAGGCTCCATGGATATTGGTTCCTCTCCATCCTAAATATACCAGCTACCATATAGGTGATATGCAGGTGCTTAGTGGAGGGCAAAAAGGCAATCTCAAAACTCTACACACCTATATGGTACTCCCTCCAAGGAGAGATATTTCCCTTTCTGAGCCTCTCATTGCCTCCCACCCATCCAGCCAGTATCACTCTGCTCTACACCGATGAGGGGCAAAACCCTGAAACGGCTGTCTGTAGATGAGTGATACTGGCTTGGCTAATATCCCTTTTGCTTATAGATTCAGTGAATCAGAAGCAAATTAAGGATTTGTTACATCCAATAGAGTGCGCTTGAGTTTCCCACCTCCTTTCCCATAATGCCGTGTGACAGCCAGAGCAGAGAATTTCCCAAAACGGGACTACCACTTTAAAGTAAAGAAAAAAAAAAGTTCAAATCATCTTGCTTACAAATTAAAAAAAAAAAACACAATTGGTATCGCTGCATCGATAAAAGTCCGATCCATTAAAATATAACATCATTTTTCCTGTACACTAAACGTAGAAGAAAAGAAATTCCAAATGGCAAAACTGTGGTTTTTTGCTCCTTTCACATCCCCTAAAAATTGGAATGTGCCCTCTTTTGCGTTGTGTTGATGTCTCCCAATATATTGTCTAGATTCATTTCGCATGTTCACTTTTTGCTGAACATTTTTTTAATTTTTATTTTTTTAAAAAAAAAAAAATAATGTTCCATAAACATTTAACGGCTTGGTCTGTAATTTCATACATGGATGTCATTCTTCTATGCATTGTCTTTGCTCTATGTTTATTTTACACATCATGTTGTTTGCCTGTAGACCTCTTCTGTTACTTCATCTTCAGACATGCATAACGGTCTACTAATTTTACCATGTACAATTGTATTCTCTTTGTTAAAATAAAATACACAGTTTAAAAAAAAAAAGTGTCCTCAGTCAGGTAAAGAGATGAACCTGGCTTTAGGCAGCCAATATATCGTGTTTCCCCGAAAATAAAAACCCCCCCGAAAGTAAGAACATAGCAGAGGTTTTGTTGAATTCCCGAATATAAGGCACCCCCGAAAATAAGACATAGCGGAAATCATTGCTGCAGCTCCCCCTACCCAGGGCCATCCCTAAGGGTGGTCAGAGAGAATGGGGAGGATGAGGGGTGGATTTTCCGAAGCCCCGTTCACCCCGAGAAACGGCCCTGGGACATACTGTTGTAGAAGAGTTTTGAAGGAACTGTGCAGGGAGGTCATGTGACTGTGATGTCAACACAGGTCCTGAACATCCCAGGACATGAGACAGAAAGTACATGTAAGTAATAGAGGGAAGAGAGGGGAGAACAGAGCAATGATACTGACACACACACATCTCACAGGATGGCTGATGGGGACTGCTGGAACTTCTAGTTCTAAAAGTCCCAGCATGTCACACTTGCCATCTTTTGAGATTAGTCACTGCAGCTGCCATAAAATATCCTTTACATCTATATATCCTATGGTTTGTGACTCTAAAGATATATATATATATTTCTAAATATATATTTCTATATATACATTTCTAAATAACAGAGTATGTACAGTGCCGGTGTCCTATCAAATATAATGTAGCACCTCCAGCCAGACATCTTACTTTGCTCCAGGATCCTTTGGTGCAGACTTATAGTTTTTTGCATGAGAAGTGACTACTTCATATATATATATATAGTATAGTAGTCACTTCTCATCCAAAAAACTAAAAGACTGCACAAAAGGATCCTGGAGCAAAGTGAGATGTCTGGCTAGAGGTGCTACATTATATTTGATAGGACACCGACACTGTACATACTCTGTTATTTAGAAATGACTTTACCCACAATGATTCATCATCATCTTGTACTCATGTGACTGCTGAAATAGGGAACCCAGACTAAGACCTATACGATCTCACTGCAAGGAACAGACGTTTCTTCACAATGCGACCGTCGGTTAATGACCCACATTGTCTAAGGAGAATGAACGGCAAAGGTTAGATGTCGGCCATCTTTCATGGTAGTGAGTCATCCTAGGCCTTCAGAAAGAGACTATGAGTGAATAACTGAAGCCTACTGTCCTCTGCTCGTATCAGACATATAGACAGATGGCTGTTTTACATTTTCTTGTTCTGCTTGGATGATGGAATATCGCAAGTCACATTCTTATGACACACGACTTAACTATGCGCGCAGGGAAAGAAAGGGGATGGAGACCGAGGCGTCAGGAAGCCCCTCTGACAAATTCTGTGAGACAAAGCAGCCTGCGATGTATGTGCTAGCACACAGGGACTCATGTACCAAAGGTGTCTAACAATAAGACTGTCCTTGTTGCCCATAGCTACCCATCAAAGCTCAGCTTTCATTTCTCCAGAGCAGCATAAGAAATGAAAGGTGGTTGCTATGGGCAACAAGGACAGTCTTAGGCCGGGTTCACATGGTGTATAGCGGCGCGTACCTGTGCCTGCTGTTGAAAGTATGCTCAGGAGCGCTCCGGCCCGGCTCCCATCCACCCTCACATTCCTCTAACATGTCACTTCTTTGTATGGGTGTGTACTGTGTGCCGGGGAATACGCTGGGAATCATGATTTTACCGTATTTGCGGGGCGTACTTGGGCATATTGCAGCGCACCGATGCCCCAAAGTACGTCCAGCAAATACATAGTGTGAGCATACCCTTACACTTGGAAAGAGAAAGAGAGAAAGAAAGCAAGAGTCATGTGCAGTAGCTGTAAGGTGGGCTTCAAGAATCAACTCCACTGGTGGGCCCAAGAATCAATTCCACTTGTGGGCCTCAAGAATCAACTACTGGTGAGCCCCAAGAATCAACTCCACTGGTTGGCCAAAAATCAATTCCACTTGTTGCCTTCAAGAATCAACTGCTGATGGGCCCCAAGAATCAACTCCACTGTTGGGCCCAAGAATCAACTCCACTGATGGGCCCCAAGAATTAACCACTGGTGTGCCCCAATATTCAACGCCACTGGTGGGCCACAAGAATCAGCTCCACTGGTGGGCCACAAGAATCAATTCCCCTGGTGGGCCCCAATAATCAACTCTCTTGGCTGGCCCCAAGAATCAACTCCACTGGTGGGCCCAAGAATCAACTCCACTGGTGGGCCTCAACAATCAACTCCACTGGTGGGCCCAAGAATCAATTCTCCTGGTGGACCCCAATAATGAACTCCATTGGCGGGCCCCAAGAATCAACTCAACTGGTGGACCCATAGAATAACTTCCTCTGGTGGGCCCAAAAATAAATTCCACTTGTGGGCCAAAGAAACAACTACTGGTGTGCTCCAAGAATCAACTCCACTGGCGGGCCCCAACAATCAACTCCACTGATGGGCCCCAAAAATTGGCCACTGGTGTTCCCCAATATTCAACTCCACCTGTGGGCCACAAGAATCAGCTCCACTGGTGGGCCACAAGAATCAATTCCACTGGTAGGTCCAAGAAACTTGGTGGGCCCCAAGAAACTCTACTGGTTGACCCCAAGAATAAACTACACTGGGGGCCCAAGGATCATCTCCACTGCTGGGCCCCAACAATCAACTCCACTGGGGGGGCCCAACAATCAACTCCACTGGTGGGCCCAAGAATCAATTCCCCTGGTGGATACCAATAATGAACTCCATTGGCGGGCCCCAGGAATCAACTCCACTGGTGGACCCCAAGAATCAACTCCACTGGTGGGCCCAAAACTCAATTCCACTTGTGGGCCTCAAGAATCAACTACTGGTGAGCCCCAAGAATCAACTCCACTGGTGGGCCAAAAATCAATTCCACTTGTTGCCTTCAAGAATCAACTACTGATGGGCCCCAAGAATCAACTCCACTGTTGGGCCCAAGAATCAACTCCACTGATGGGCCCCAAGAATTAACCACTGGTGTGCCCCAATATTCAACTCCACTGGTGGGCCACAAGAATCAGCTCCACTGGTGGGCCACAAGAATCAATTCCACTGGTAGGTCCAAGAATCAACTCCATTGGTGGGCCCCAAGAAACTCTTCTGGTTCTCCCCAAGAATAAACTACACTTGGGGCCCAAGGACTGCTGGGCCCCAAGAATCAACTCCACTGGTGGGCCCCAAGAATCAACAGCTGGTGGACCCCAAGAATCAACTACTGGTGGGCCACAAAACTAAACTCCCCTGGTGGGCCCCAAGAATCCACTCCACTGGTGGGGCTCCAAGAATCAACTCCACTGGTGGGTCCCAACAATCAACTCTACTGATGAGTCACAAAAATCAACTTCACTGGTGGGACTAAAAGAATTAGCTCCACTGGTGGGCCCCAAGAATCAACTCCATTGGTGGGCCCCAAGAATCAACAACTGGTGGACCCCAAGAATCAACTACTGGTGAGCCACAAAAATCAACTCCACTGGTGGGGCTCCAAGAATCAACTCCACTGACAGGCCACAAGAATCAACTTTACTGGTGGACTCCAAGAATCAACTCGGCAGGTGGGCCCCAGTCACCCAAGACAATAAAGCTACACAGTAATAAAGAAAAACAGACAAGTGAAAGAGATGGGGGAGAGGTAAGAAGGGAAAAGAGAAGGGAATCACAAGCCCAATGTTTTATTAAAGACCAGACACGCAATGGACAAAGGGGGAAGGAGAAGGGTATCAAACCTCTTCTGGATGTATAGTGTCTGAGGAGGCTGTGGCCAGCCACCTGCAGTCCTCTGTACAGTTCATCATTTCCAGTAAACAGTCCGGACAAAGCCAAATAGTTATTTTTCCAGAGTGTCCAAGGCCTGTGCAATCAGGCACTTTAAAAGGGGTAAAAAGCCAATGGGCACCTCAGACAGTGCTCGTATTGCATAGTCCATAGGTAAGCATGAAAGCTCTTATGGGTAGTCAAACTGCATAGAAATCCATGTCATTGTGCCCATTGGTTAACCTGCTAGAACCCACATACTTTCAAACACTCACAGCAGTGGATCGGATGAGTTTATGGATAGTCTTCACGAGTCGGGCTTAAAAGGGTGTTTTCACCATGCAATCTCACAGAGCCTGCTCTTCACAGTCAGCTTCGGGTCCGCACTCCCTGGTCAGGCTGTGGCTGGCTCTACAGCAGTGATTAGTAAATCAGCGCTGCTATTCCTAACTACGCCTGGTAGAAGAACATTGGTAATGAAGGTGTAACAGCAGGGCAAATAGCTACAGATTTATAAGGGTTTAAAGCTTGTCAGTAACATGGGTAAACACGCTTCTAAGCTGCTGATAAGTCACAGCAAAGAGTGATGTTACGATCCTGGCCAGAACAGCTGAACCAATGAGAGTAGAGAGAGGTGGTTGGTAACCTAAGGAAGAACTGTTCTAGCTCTGAAACAAAGCATTTGATAATATTCTTTATTTACCTTTTCCTACATATTAAAGCTAATCAATGTGGTTAGAATACCCCTTTAAGGGCATGTTCACACGACGAATTTGGCCGAGGTTATGGCCGCGGGTTCTGACGTGATTTCCACGGCCAAAACCAGGGAAAATCCCCTATTTGTTTATTAACATGGTTTCCTAGGGAAAAACGCGTTGTATTCAACACGCTGGGGGTTTTGGGCCCGCGCCTTGCCGGCGTGTTGGTGTTGCCGGGGGCGTCCCCTATTTTTTTGATGGGGGCAAACCCTTCGCAAGCCACGCCACACCGCGGGGGAAAATACGCCCAGTGCCCACGCCACAAACCCGGTCGGGGACCGACTTTGGGGGGTGAGGTTAGGATGGGTTGGCTGCGGGAAACGCCGAAAGCCGGGGCTAAACCCCGGGGTAAAAAACCCGCCGTGGTGAACAGGGCCAAAGCCCTTCCCATTGGTTTTTCCGGGTGTACGGGTAGACCAGAAAGGGGGGACCCATTTGCCCCCAAAAACCCCAAAAAACCTTTCCGCCAAAAGAGGGGAAAGAAAAAGGAAGCAGGTCATAGATTGGCCAGCTTGGCCACATTGCATTTTAGCCCAGCGGACAGCGTCACATGGAAACAGAGTTGCACAGGAGATCAAAATGTCAGGTACTCCTTTCCCACCCCTGTGGAGCTCCTTGCACATAACTGTCCAATTTACTCAGTCCATTTTGGATTACTAGATAAGACAAAACACAATACTGGTAGTGGCCTGGCAAATGGTGAGATAAGGTGGCCAGGCTTGTACTGTAGGAAAAACAATCATTTTTGAAAAAAACCCCAATGTAAGCGTCCCCAGTCCTATTTTTGTGTTCACTATGGTCAAGCAATCTTTCCCGGCCGAGGGGGGAAAAAAAAAAAAAAAAAATGGGCCTTCACCCCCCGCGGGGAAAGGGGGTTTTTCCCCTCCCGGGGCCGGGGGAACCCCGATTGTCCCAAAACCCGGCCCAACAAAAGGGGTTAAAGCCCCGGGGCGGGGAGGGAGAAAAAATTTTAAATTTTTTTAAAAAGGGGAAAAAAAAAAGGGGGGGGGAAAAAAAAAAAAATTTAAAAAAAAAAAAAAAAAAACAAACAAAACAAAAAAAAAAAATAAAAAAAAAAAAAAAAAAAAAAAAAAAAAAAAAACAAAAATTATAAAAAAAAATAAAAAAGAAAAAAAAAAAAAAAAAAAAATTTTTTTTTTTTTAAAATTATAAAAAAAAAAAAAAAAAAAAAAAACCCCAAGTGCTTTCCCCTTTTGGGCGGTTTTTAGGGCTCCTTTTTATTGTTTTGTTTTCCAAAAAGATTTTTTAAATTGGCGGGGGCCCCATTCATATCACGTTTATGGCCTCTGTTCTTGATATCTAAAAAAAAAATTCTTTACAAATATCGCAGTGGGGCAGTGACGGAGCAATGGAAAGTATAGGACAAATGAAGTCCAAATTGGACTATGTTTGCCCTATTTGCTAAATGTATAAATGCTTAATGTATCGGACACAAAAGCATGGTATCCATTGGGATGAATATTTTGAGGTATCCTGATGGACACCATGAGCAGAGGCGAGATCTGAATGTAGCCTAATTTGGGTATATAGATATAGGTATAGGAATAAAGATGTCAGAAACTTTTTGTGCCACCTAGCATGTGGAAGTCAATACAGTCTGTCTAACACTCCATGACTTTTTTTTAAATAGAATATAATGACAGACTAGAAATGAGGTAAGATGACTCAATGTAGTGAGACAACCCCTTTAAGGCTCCATCCACACGACGAGCATTTCAAGCCGGAAACCACCCGGATTCTGACTTGAAATACTTGTCTTAAACTGAAAGTAATTCATCCCCCTTGACCTCAACAGAAAATATGTGTTATAGTTATAGTTTGTACAACATGTATTTTTTCGGTTGGTTTTTAAGAGTAAAAAAACCCCTTAAAAACATGCTTGTTCTTCTGTTGTATTCAATGTGCGGATCATAACAACATACTAATGTTTTGGATGGGGATCCATGTTCAAAACCCCATAGACATGAATATGACTCATTTTCTGGGTTTAAATCCGCCAGAAAAAACAATCCAAAATTCACATGAAATATTCATTGAAAATTGTGTCGTCCGATGCAGTTTTCAACAGTAGAATCCAATGAGAATCCAATGAGTAAATTTTACTCATCATCTGGATGTACTCGAAAAGCAGCGGATTTTATTCTTTATCAAACAATAAAAACCATCTGGAGGTGCAACGTTATCCAGGGAGCAAAAATGTACGCGTTTCTGACTAAAATGAATCCTTAAAGGAGTTGTCTCACTACAAAGATTAGCTTTCAATATGTAGGGAACACTAAATGAAGGCGTTTTCCAAATATATTCCTTTGTTCATCTTTTTTTGTTAAGGAGCTACAAATGATTTTATCAACTTCTGTGCTCTTTCTAGTTCCTCTACTGACCGACCTGTGTACTTCTCCCCCCTTGCTGTTTGTTCTACCTGATAGCAGGGAGTGATGTCATCACACAAGTCTGGGCCAGCAGTGTGAGAGTTTGTGTGTTATCTGATCTTTCATACAAAAGACTAATTACACTACTGTTTACATTAGCTAAGAATCGTCTCTGGACCTCAGAAAAGGTAATTTAGCTTATCTAGACTGATAAACAGAGAGGTCTGAATAAAGGGAGTTAATATGCTAATTACAGACAGCTTGACCAGGAAGTGACAGAGCAAAGCAGCATTATTTCATTCATGCATCCTATGAAACTTTGAGATGAGACAATCCCTTTAGTCATAGTTGACTTAGTCATAGGACTCATTATAATCAGAAGCTTGTCAGTTTTTGTTCCCTGGATAACATTTTACCTCCTGATGGTTTTTATTGTTTGAAGAATAAAGCTTGTGGTTTTTAACATTTTTTTTGGTGCTGGTCAAAAACATTCTCTTTATGCTTAAAGGGGTTTTGCCATGATATAATGTTGATGTGGAATCCTCCAAAATGGGTATTTAATCACTTTTCTAAATATATGTGATTACAAAAAGTGAAGCCTCTGAAAGCTACAGCCTTAATCAGATGCCTTTAGTTTCCTGAAAGTTTACATTAGACACGACCAGGCCACTGACAGGAGCTGATCTGGCTGTTCTTGTGTGTTTGCACTTATTATCTGATGCCAGGTAACATCAATGTGCTTTATAGGTTCTGGGGAGAAAAGTGCAGTGTATGAGGCTGTCTCTTATAGAGAATCCACTGGTTTTTAATGTAATTTTTGGAAAACATTGCAGACACTCCCAGTTCCTCCTTGCTCAGCCCCCTCCCCCCTCACCCCTGTGCCTTCGCTTTATCCTCTCCCTGAGCAAATTTAAAGGGTAAGGCCCTTTTGGCAAAAAAACCCCTTTAAACTTTAGGTTCTTTGCATTTCTATTATTAAAGTTTATTTAAAAAAAAATCATGGGGTGTTATATTTTTCTGATCCCCAGTGCAAAACGTTTTGGGTTGTTTTATTTCCTCTATAAACCCAAATTAAGCTACTTTCACATCACGCCTCTGCTCGTGGTGCCATCGGGTCCCAAAAATTCTCCCAACTTTTTCTTTCTTTTAAATGCTGGATGCGGGAAAAAGATCATCCATGCCCTCCCTCGGTTAGCTAAATATATTAAAAAGTTTTTTAGTACGTGTAGAAGTTCTTTGAGTCCTTGTTTTTAAAGGCTTGCATAGCTGGGAGATTCCCAGTAACTTCAGCTCAGGGGGACAACGGTACAACTTTAAACAGTTACCCCCATTTGCTTGAAGTGGCAAAAATGGGGTTAAACTTTTTTAAAAAATGTTTTTTCGCTCCTTAAAAATAAATTTTATTGGAGGGTTTAAACAAACCAGGGCGTTTTGAGCGGGGACTATCGCGTTTTTAACCCACAAGTTAGCTTTCAAATTGTGGGGAACACAAAAAATAAAGAATTTTTCAAATATATTCTTTGTTCATCTGTTTTCCAAAAGAGATAAAAAGTAATTTATGACCTTCTGGGTTTCATTCCCCATAACCGACCTTAAAAATTCTCCCCCTCTGTTTTTCTATAGATCATGAGGGGAAGTCTCACACAGGTAGTGGGATCATCTGTGCTGCTGGGCAGTAAAAAAACTTGATTTTAAATAAAGAAAAAGTCTAATTAGGGGTTTTGTTTGAGGTTTAGGGAAAAAGTCCTGTTGTAGTTGCAGAAGCTTCGAGCTAATCTTTAATTTGCAACTGAAAACACAGAGCTTGGGGTTACCTGGGGCTGTATGCAAATTACAGTCAGTTGACCGGGAAATGAAGGGTTTTCATTCATGCAGCCTATTAAAACTTGTAGGGAACAACCCTTTATCATTGTGCCCACAAAGATTAAGACGTTGTAGTCGAAAAGGCGTGCAAATTTCCCTTCCCTTTTAACCCATTTGTTTTAAAAGGGACAGAAAAAATTTCTTTTTTTTAAAAAATAGCGTAAACCCTCATTTTTGCCATTCAGCAAGCGGATTTTTATGTTTAAAGTCTGTTCCCTCGGTTAGCCTTTTTCCTTTTTCTGTTTTTTTCCCCGCCTTAAAGGGGGTTGTTCACTACATTGATTCATTTTCGCTAGCCTGTTTTTTTGGGTTTTACTTTGAATTTGGGGGTGTTTATAGCTTCCACAGGTGCGTAGAAGCCAGGTTGTAGCTTTTGCAGCCCTGCTGAGCCTATCAGGGTTGATCAAACAGGCTTTGCTTTTGTGACCTGAGGAGCTGATGAGCCCATAAAGAGGGGATATTAGGGAAAAGGTAGGATATGTTTAAAAGGACACATATTTCAAAGTGACTTGTTTTTGCAAGATCTTTAATGTTAGAAGCAATCTTTGTAGCGAGACAACCCCTTTAAGTTCAAATAACATCATTTACTCCCATTGAAATTCCTCTATCTAACTTTACCACTTTAGAAAAGCATTCAAGTGAATGGGTCGGAGGTTACACCGCCTGGACCAGAGTAAAAGAGCTGATGTGGTATTGTCACACCTAGTTACTATTCAGCATATTCTAACTATTCGGAGTATTTATTTTCTCCTTTGAGTGCTGGCACGACCTTTGCTCCCTGTCAGAATAAGTCATTTACAATTATCAACTACCTCCTAAGAAAACATTGCCTCACACCTCTCATATACAGTACAGAATAAGATACCACAGGGCGAGAATGCTGGGATCAATAAGCCTTGTTGTTTATTAGTCCTAAACCGGTTGTTCATTTCCTCCGTTGCATGTGATCGGTGGCCCTGGATGACACGGTTGCACCAAGGGTGCTCAGCAAAGGAAAAGTCTCATTGTTATTCCACAGTAAACACAGATCATCGCATTTACTTGAAATTGACATCATCGGCTTGAAATAACCCATCACAATGGAATTTAGAACATCCCACTCCAGACATAATTAAGATGGTGACATAGGGTGCATCTGCCAGGGTGGGCGTGATGGAATTGGGCGAGAACGTACAATGGAACAAATGCAGAAGATAAACAACGTGGTTATACTGCAGGTGACATTGCAAGGTGTAATACAATATTCTATTTATTGAGACAGACTGATGTATCTTCCTAAAAGAAGGTGGAGGGTAGAGGGACAGAATAAGGGTGGGACAGAAGGAAAAGGAGGTGATTGACTGAGACCTACAGTAGGAGAGTGGGTGGAGGGAGATGTGAGCTGAGATCCTGGTACATTCACACACTGACTCTGCTAGCCTGACTTTTTATTACCATTTTGGGGGGATGTTTTTAAATTCCCCCGTATAAATATGCAGCAATAGTACAGCACTCACTACTGCAACAGCAGCAAAGCAGTGCTGCAGCCCTTCCTCCAGTACTTCAATGAAGAGCAGACAGCTGATCCTGCAAGAGAGAAGCAAAAGAGGAGAAGGCAGCTGCATCCCAGTGTTGAGTCACCATGAAACCTGTGGACTTCATGGGGCTGGCCTCCTCTGGGCATTGCCTGGAGTGGAGTCACCAGGTATGAATTTATGACAGTCCTATCTGCTCTTAATCAGTTTGTCAGACTTTGTCCTACTAATGACACAATCTGTGCTGCTCAGTATTAGGCTCCCTATTTCTTATGACATGAGGGGGCTATGCTCGCACTGACTGAGCTGGTGGGGTAAAAACGGATTTCAGCCATGTTTTCACAATGTTTATAGACTGCAGCAAAACAAAAGTGAATGGGCCCTTTAAAAGGGCAAATTATTTGGACATTGATGGCGACTACGTAACAGCATTTCCAGTAAGACAGAGTGGAATAATGAGGGATGGGTATGAGCGATTTGGAATCTGCTCTGTAAAACCCCCCGCCCTGCCCCTTTAATACTTAAAGCACTCGTAAAGAAATAATATAGGGCCTAAAAGGGTTCACATCCAGGAATTCTTTTCATGAGTCAAAAAGGGAGGGGACAAGCACAGATAGAAATTGGTTTTTAAGGGGGTTTTCTCACTAAAGGATTACTTTTTGTTAAAAGATCTGCAAAAAAAAGTCACTTTGCAAATATGTCCCCTTAACATCTACCTTTCCCAATATCCCTCTTGATGGGGTGCATCATCTTCTTTTTGCTAAGTACAGACCTTTTTGATCTACCCGATGGCTGCCACATGGTCGCTATGGTACAGACCTGGCTCTACGCAGCCTAGTAAAATCCGAAAACCCCCCCTTTAAATTCAAAATAAAAACCAAAAAAACGGATAAATCATTGTAGGAGACAACCCTTTAACCTGTTCAAGGGCTTTTTGGGGAGGATTGCGCCGATGGCCCCGGTTTTGCGCTGCAGTTGGCTGTATCCGCCCCAGTCTTAGGGTTAATCCAATTTCCCAAGAGAACTAGGTTTTCCGTCTTTCTCCCCGTTGGCGAATCCCCCAGGGGGAGAAAGTGAACCCAATTATTTACGGGTGTACGGCCGTGAATAATGAATGTCTAGGGGAGGCGACTGCCCCCCCCGCCCCCCCCCCTGCATGGCTGCCGGGTAATTTGTACCCGAAATTTTACGTCGGCCCCAAAAAGGGGGAAATAAAATTGCCAAAGGGAAAATTACTTTATTTTTCGTTAAAATAAGTGTCTTGCCCGCATAAAAAACCAAAATTTTTTCCCAAACAAATTGAAGGGGAATTCCTTCAGTTTAAATTTTGGCCGGGCCTGTGCGGGAAAAAAATGGAGGGTGGCCCGACGCTCAGCTTTCTTTGTTTTCTAAGGCTATGTCTACACAGCATTGGATTTTGTTTGGTTTTTTGAAAAATTCGGATTTCAAATTCTCCAAAAACCCGCCCGAACCCGTGTGTCAGCCATCGATAGAAATTTTTTATTACTGAGGGCTTCCTAAAACCATCCGGGGGAAGTAAACTTTGTATACCGGGGGGGCCCCGTGGGTTTTTTTCTATAACCCATGTCTGGTTTCCGGGGGGGAAACCCCCAAATGCGACCACGGCAAGGGCGGGGGTCCAGACAAGTGAAAATGCCATCGGACTTTGGAAGCCATTTTCTTATTACTGGGGGAAAAAGCCGGGGGTTTCCCTTGCATGCATTTTTTAACCCCAACCCTGGAAAAAATGAGAGAGATGTGCATTTGCGGCCATCTTTTACTTCCTTGCAGACGGCACATGCCAGACTGGATGACTGGAAGACTTGAGATGGGAATACACCTTTAAGGTGCCTATATGGATTAGAACAGGGGTGGGCAAGTTATATGTCCCCCAGTAGGTGGTTATATAGGTTATATTTCCCCCAGCGGGTATATAGGCAGGTTATAGGTTCCCACAGTAATGGTTTATATAGCGAGGTATAGGGTCCTCCGATGGTTATATAAGTAGGTTGTAGGTCACCCATCGGGTATATAGGTAGGTTATACGTCCCCCAGTAGTCTATAGGGATGTTATAGGTCCCCCAGCGGTTATATAGGTAGGTTATAGGTCCCCCAGCGGGTATATAGGTAGGTTATAGGTCCCCCAGCGGGTATATAGGTAGGTTATATGTCCCCCAGCAGGTATATAGGTCCCCCAGTGGGTATATTGGCAGATTATATGTCCAAAAACCACAGAGAATATCAATACCTTTGGGCAAGATAGGTATATAAAATATAACTTTTAATGAAAATACTGATAAAACCTAAACAAATTCCTAAAGTGCCCATACCCATAAACTGCCTAATACAGTGGGGAACACGCCCCAACCAAAGGGCGACCCCACCAGGACCTTACTAGAAACCCTATAAGTGCCACTAGTTGTAGCTAAACTTACCCAACTACACCCTAGGCATAACAACTACAGTGGTGTAATGCCACTAGACTAAACATCCGTCCACACAAACAACAGACTATATATAAACGTATCCCTGTCCCGACGGTTTTCCCCTACCTCCGATTAGAGTGGGTCATCAGGGAAACAAAAAACTCTTCTAAGTGCATACAGTACTTTAAAGGAATCTCAGTAAGTACCAAATATATACACAAACAATAAACATTACACGGTTCCCAGAACTAGAATACACGTACAACAGCATGCATGAAAGGAAATTATACATATACAATCGTGTGGATTAACTCACGTCCCTTATGGATACTAGTCAGTGAGCGCCAATGATGAGGCACTTATCACACTCACAGGAGAGTCAGGACGACAGGTGCATGCTGGGCGGATAGATTTGGTTTCGAACGTGCACTAGAGGAGAAATACATGGTTTAAAATACCACGTTGTCCAAATCAGGATATACACGCATGGTGGAACACAGGAAGAAGTTCCTCTACCCGACCGGAAGTTAGATGAAGCAAATCCGCCCGGGGGGAACGACCACAATTAGGGATTTGTTAGGTTTTATCAGTAATCTTCATTAAATGTTATATTTTATTATACCTATCTTGCCCAAAGGTATTGATATTTCTGTGTTTTTGTCTTATGATTTACGTACTGGGTAAGCCTATATATCGAAGTGGCTTTCGACGCACCTGGCATAACTATTAGGGTGTACTGTTGTGTTTCTTTTTTCAGAATTATATGTCCCAGCAGGTATTAGGGTCCCCCAGTAGATCATATTAGGCAGGGTTATATGTCCCAGCAGGTATATAGTCCCCACCCCAGTAGGTATATCGCAGGTTATATGTTCCCCCTAGCAGGTATATAGCTGGTTATAGGTCCCCCAGCAGGTTTATAGGTACCCACATCTTAGGTATATAGGCACAGGTTATATGTCCCTCAGCAGGTTTATATAGGTCCCCAGTAAGTATATTGGCAGGTCTATAGTCCCCCAGCAGCTATATATCGGTCCCCCAGTAGGTATTTAGGCAGGTTATATAGTCCCCAGCAGGTATATCGGTTCCCCCACCTGTAGGTATATAGGCAGGTTTATGTCCCCGACATCAAGGTATTTTGGGTCACACCACAGTTAGGTAAAATAGGCATGTTATATGTCCCCACAGCAAGGTACAGGGGTAATTAATAAATGAAAAACAAAACAGTACTCAAACTTTCCCTGCTCCCTGAAGCTTCCGCTGTTCTCCGTCTTCTTCCTGCACAGGTGGCGTGATGACACTCTCACGCCGCCTGTGCTGTGTTCTCTCTGCTCCGCAGAAGCCTGTAACTGTATGTGCATTCAGAGGACGCATATGCAGTAAGTCCCCGGGACCGAAGCCATCGCTGATCGCCAAGGTCCCAAGCCGATAGCTTAGTGACTGGTATCAACTTGGGACCTTAATGGTTGCAGATGGTGGCGGCGCCGGGGACTACTGAGTTGCGTGTAATGTCAGGAAATCTCGTGCGGGCCGGTCAGAGCTAGCTAGAGGACCGGATATGGCCTGCGGGCCATACAATGCCCAGGTCTGGAGTAGAAGACAGTTGGTCACACCTTCCAATTTTAGATGGTTTGGTTGACTATATCACCCCAGATGGCATATGTTGGGAGAAAAGAAGAATCAGGTATGATGGATTTCAACATGCCAGACCCTTTTTTTTCCCCATAGGAGATTTCTCTCTTCATCTAGAAAGCTATTGAAAGTGTTCATATGGCAGTCTCTGGACGTGAGGCCAAAGTGTTAATTTTACCATTTATTTTAGGTTTGTATATGATATTGTGATACATAGTTAATTTGAATCACCGGTTAATATGACCATTACACTTTGACATCAGCAGTGTGGGGCTCATGAAGGAAGTCCCATGTGGTGCGCAGGCTTGGTGGGTATATAAATTGTGCAACCGGCTCAGGACTGGGACAAGATATTCTGGTGCCCTAGGCAAATAAGGCACTTAGCACCCACCCCACACCCCTCACCCTCCCAATGTAAAATTCGGCCCACTCCATACCTCCTTGTGCCTCCTTTTCTGCCTGGGATGAAGTGGAGCCCTAAGCGGTGGACTGCCTTCACCTACCCGTTGTCATGACCCTGAATACTAAAGGGGAAAGATCTCTCATTGAGGAGAGGAACCAATAGATTGGTCGGTGTGAGGATTTACTTGACATTCAGACCTCACTGACTGTTTTGCATAACGCAAAGGATTATGGGAAAAGAGCTCGAGGAACTCACAGAGCTGCTCTATAGGATGTAGTTATCCTCAGTTCACATTGTATCCTCGAAAGGCCCTTGAGTGACGGCACCTGAATAGCTTTCTGAAACATATCCCTCGTCATGGGTAAAATTGGTGATTTATCAGAGTTGCAAAAAGGGATGATTATTGGCTTAAAATTCATTTTGGACAATGAGGCGAATTGTCAGTATTTCTAAATCTGTCGAAGTTTATAACCCTGTTTCTTGTGTGCTGTGGTTTGGAAGGGTGTTTTGATGTGGACAATTTGGCGGCCATTGTATAATAAGCGATGTGGAAAAACTGCTGAGCACCCATGTGCTTGATACTTTGTGAGAGGTGACACATTGATACTAAGGTGTTAAGGGCACCAGACCAACATGACTACTGTTGAGCAGCTTACCACCAAAACGAACCAGGAGGTGACCAGACATGTCACAACAGTTCAGTAAACCCCACCGTGTATAGGGCTATGGAGCAGACGGATATTCCCTGCACCTCTGCTAGCCAAGCTGTATTGGCAGAAAAGGCTTCAATTTTCACCCGCCTTCAGCCCTCCTCTACTTTGTATAGGGTGACATTCACTTCTGGGAGGGCTGTGGGTGGCTACAGTATGGAAGAGATGTCCAGCCTGCTGACTAGTGCACATACAGGCCAGCGCTGCCATAGTGTAGCCACCCGACGCACTCCCAGAACAGAAGGTCACTGGACGTGACGTGCTGTAGTGTATGCAGCAGTAAGGGATAACATTTCGAATGGAAAGTCATCACTTACTTCAACAAACAATGGTCACAATCAATATTCGTTACTTCTTCATTATTAAATCACATACATATTTTATTGCTCCTAAACATTATAATTAAAGTCAACAGTGGTCGCGTAAGCACTAAATATTGTTTAAAAACAAATTATCTTGGGTCTATTATGAATTGTTTCTTTAACCATACGTGCCATAATTGCTGGCGGCAAGCATTTCACGACGTGCAGTTTGTTACAATCCACTTAAACAACAAGAGGTGATCCGCAAAATGCTACAGCTCTGCTACTAAAGAGCGTGAGAAATCCTATGCAGAATGCTGCTGCCGCAATTTATGCAGGTATGTTTAAAGAAACAATCATAATGACCGCAAGATATTTGTTTTAATCAATATGTTATGCTTATGGGATAGGAGCCATCCATATATGTTGTCAGCCGCACTAAGCCGATGGCAGCAGCGTATAGTTAGTTTGGCTGTTCTGGGTCTTATTGGGAGTAGACAACGTGTTGGGTGGGTGTCTACTCCCCAGTTCCAGGCCAGGTTTTGGGCCTGGGCCTACAGGTGTTCGGGGGGTGTGGTCAGCTACCTGGAGCAGCAAGCGACATTAGAGCTCTGATTCCCTCTATCACATAATCTCCAAAATAATAATAAAAGTTAAGTTTTAGTGTTTAATAGATAGAGAAACTGATAGAGTTTAAGTTTGCCTATGGCAAAAATAGAAATTATACTGATTCCTATAGGTCAGAGGAGCCTGAGGCCTGGGTGGATGACTCGAAGGAGAAGATTACTGGCTAGTAATTGCTGTTTGGTGCGTTACTGACAGTGCGTCCAGATCACATTAGAGGAGGGTTACTCTGACCACGCGTTTAGTTAGTGGCCAGACGCTGCTGAGGTTTATTTTGTATGTTTTGTGTGTTATACCTGTGCCTGAATAATAAAAAAAAAACTGGTTGAGGCCAGTTAAACCAAAGCCTGCAGTCGCAGTGCCTTATATAGGAGTGCCTTTAACCGTCCCCATTGGGGCTCACAGTCTAAATTCCAGATTAACATTTCTGTATGTTTTTGGAGTGTGGGGAAACCAGGAGTAACCTAAGCAAACACAGGGAGAACATACAAACTCCTTGCAGATGTTGTCCTTGGTGCGATATGAAACCAGGCAGTGGTGTAGGACTTGCACCCGGGCCCCTGAGCCAGGGAGGCCCACAAGCCCTCCTCGCCACACAGTTGCAACGCTGGCTCACATAAACACAATGATGCAGCGATCACAGCCGCTGCCTGCATGGTGCAGGCAATGGCTGAGGCTGAATGTTCAGGATACAATTATCATGTCCATTCAGCCCACCGCCCTCTCCTGATTGAAAAAGCAATGTTCGATGGGGGAAGAGAGTAGAGTGGTGAGTATTATTATTTTTTTTATAGGTAGGGCGGATAACCTGCCTTCCTACTGGGGAAGTAATTACCTACCTATCTACTTGTAGAGGCCCTATCTACCTGAATACATATTATATGTGGCCCTATCATACTGCCTATATACTTTAAGTGGCCCTTTCGTCTGGCCTATATACTATAAGTGGCTCTATTCTACCTGCACTACTTATTTTAGGTGGAACTACCTGCTATACAATAAGTGGCGTCTATTTAACCTGCCTACCAACTATAAGGAGCCGTATCTACCTGCACAGCAACTATAAGGAGCCCTATATGCCTACCTACCTACCATAAGGAGCCCTATCTACCTGCCTACCTACCATAAGGAGCCCTATCTATCTGCCTACCTACTATAAGGAGCCCTATCTACCTGCCTACATAGCATATGGGGTGCTATCAACCTGCCTACCAACTATAAAGAGCCCTATCTACCTGCCTACCTACCATAAGGGGCCCTATCTACCTACAAGTGGGGGCATCTACTCTATCTCTGTAAGGAAGGGAATTTTTACCTACTTAATAGGAAGAGTCTGCCACTTATCTGACTAGTTTTGGGGGTCTAACCTACCTAACAGAAGCTGCCTGCCTAATGTTTTTTTGGGGGAAGTTGCCTACTATATGGGTTTTGTTTCTACCTAATGGTGGCACAACTGGGGGCTCTATAATCGGCTGGGGACACTTTTAGTGTTTGGTGTACAATTACTGTGTGAAGCACCAAAGGGGGCATTGCTACCATTTGTGGTCCTATGGATGGGAAGTTTGTACAAAGGTGAGAATAGATAGAGAAGTGCTGGAAAAGTGAGAAATCTAACATGTTTGTGTGGTAAATTCTGCAGGGATGAGTTGTGGTCAGGAAAAGACATTATGATGGTCTGGAGCAGATGAAGAAAGAAAAGGGGAAAGCCGAAACAACTTTTTCAGGAAATCACCAGTGTGTCCCTGGATGTAACTGCACATAATCACTTATGTGTCTACAGAGCTCCTTCTGTGTACAAATGTTATCTACCTCTTTATGGGGATGTATGGCCAGTAGCGTGAGTTCCCACGTGTCAACAGGACAAATACCCCGGGTCGGTTTGCAGGGCTGTATTTGGTCCTGTTTTGCGACCGTCCCACGGCACGGGGGGGGGGTGGGGGGTAGCTTTTCTCCGCTCATTTTAGGCCGGTTTTTCAGGTGGTCTGAAAAACCGCAAACCGGCTGAAAAAACGTCCGAAAACCCTTGCCATGGGGACATACCCTAATAGTGGTCCTAGTGTAACAGTTTTATTGAGTCTCCTTATTGTGGTGATATGTGGTCATGGTATTGTGGTATTATTTGGTCTTTGTGTATTGTGACATTATGTTGGTATAAGTCACTACATAGTGGTGACATTCGGTGATCATGTGATGATATTTTTTAGCCCGTGTTAACATACTGACTAAAGGAATATAGATAAAATGTCAACTAAACTGTTTTGTGTAAACTCCAACAAAAATTAAACCAAAAAACAAAGGCACAATTGCATTTATTTTCTGTTCAGCCCAAAAAACATATTTGTTTTTTGGATTGGGAGGGTGACAAGAGGGAACAGAAACTTTGGTTGTATAACTTATTTTTTAAATGAATTTACTTCTATTAAGTAGAAGTAATTTCCACCAAGTAAAGAACCTGTTGTTGAATAAGTAGGGTCTACAGCCATGGTCTGTGGTTAGGGGGGACCGAGCTGCAGTTTTGCCCCCGGGCCCATGAGTCTTTAGTTATTCCCTTGAAACCAGGACCTCAACGTTGTAGGGCAACAGTGTTAACCACCGAGCCACCACCATGATGCAGTTCACACCATTTATATTATCTCTGCTTGCTGTTAGTGAATGGACCCATTTCTGTTACATCTAAAGGTTGAATCCACATGGTTCTCAAAACGACTTCAGCTGCAGTGATTAATTGTTCATGGTCATGTGGTTTTGCAGCAAAACAGCAGTTTACAGTGCGGTCATTAATAGGAAAACTGCTTGTAACTGAAATCAATTTGAAAGCTGCTCTGGTTTGCAAATGAGTGTGATTTTTGGCTGCATCTCAGCCGCTACATGAGAACCCAGCCTTCAACCCATTATGAATAATGTTTAGCTGACACAGGTGCATATCTTGGTACAGTGGATCTTCTAAGAAGACTGGTGGCTATTCCTGGCTGATTTAGTAAATACTAGTGCCAGGGCCATTCCTAGGCTAAATTGCACTCAGGGCGAGATGAAGAAATTTCTCCCCCCACCTTAACAAGTTGAGCTACGATGCAACACAGTGCGTCACCATCAACTAGATCCAGCATATACAAAAATATATAAAACAATTTAATAGTCATACAATTACCAAATAACACAAAATCCCAAGACTAATATTACCAATGTCCTACAAAGACCACATATCACTAGCACATAGTGACTGAATAATACCGCCACACCATGACCACATATCACCACCACATAGTCATTCGAATACCGCCCACACCATTTGAACAACAATCCCACCTCATAGTGACTGAATAATACCACAAAACAACCTATGGACCACTATCACCACCACATAGTGACTATGGAATAATACCATCACACCATAAACCTAATATCAACCACATATAGTGGACGAATAATACCACAACACCTTGACACATATCACCCACTTACATACTGACTGAATAATACCACCCCACCATGACCTCATATCACCACGACATAGTGTCTGAATAATACCTCAGCATCATGACTACATATCACTACCACATAGTGACTGAATAATACCACCAGACCATAACCACATATCATCACCATATAGTGATTGAATAATACCACCAGATCATGACCACATATCACCACCACATAGTGACTGAATAATACCACCACACCATGACCACATATCACCACCACATAGTGACTGAATAATACCACAGCATCATGACTACATATCACCACCACATAGTGACTGAATAATACCACCCCACCATGACCTCATATCACCACCACATAGTGACTGAATAATACCACAGCATCATGTCTACATATCACCACCACATAGTGACTGAATAATACCACCAGATCATGACCACATATCACCACCATATAGTGATTGAATAATACCACCAGATCATGACCACATATTCACACCACATAGTGACTGAATAATACAACATACCATTACTGAACATAAGCCATTATACTACAACCAACATTGCCGGCATACAGTGACCATACAGGGGTAGTTACCAGTTATACACAGGCTCTGCACACACATAAGTGATTACAGTAAAGTTACATCCAGGAACTTACAGGTGACATCTCTGAAGAGTTGTTATCTTAGTTGGTGAGTTGTTCTCTTCTATGATGAGGTGTTCTCTTTCCCTTTTTCTTCTCCATCTGTCCAAAACTGCCATGACATCTTCTCCCGGCCATGATTCTTCACTGTTGAATTTACAAAACAAATATCTCAGACTACTCACTTTTTCAGCACTTCCCAACTAATTCCTACCTCTATGCAATCTTCCCAAATATAGCACCCCAAATGGTAATAATGACCTCTTTGTGCTTCTAACAGTAAAAGTGCACCAAAACGGCTATGGGACTCCAATTTGTGCACCAAGTTTTAGTTTTGTTTTGTATTCCTATATAGGAGGTAGTTAAATCCCATAATAGAGTATGTAAGTACGTCCCCAAAATAGGTGGGCAGATAGGGAAACCCCATTTTAGGTAGGCATTCCTCAATTAGGTAAGTGCATAGTGCCCTATTGGGTAAGTAGACTTATAGGTACCTAGGTCCCCTATTAAATAGATAGGTAGTTATAGAGATCTCTCCCAATAAGTAGAAATATAGATCCCTAATATGTAGTTATATAGTAGTATATGTAGTATATAGTATATATAGCATATAGCCCCTGTAGGTTATTAAATGCCCCCTGTAGCTTGTTACATGCCCCTGTAGTTTATGACATGCCCCCTGTAGCTTAAAATATCCCCCCTGTCATTGTTAATGTACCCTGTCGTTTATAATATGCCCCCTGTAGCTTAAAAATTCCCCCCCGCCCATTTTAATTTTCCCTTTTAAAAAATTATGCCCCCTGTAGTTTATAATTTTCCCCCCCTTTTAGTTTATAATACCCCCCCTTATTTTAAATAATATCTCCCCTGAAATTTCCCGAATATCCCCTCTTTTGTTTATGATTTTCCCCTTTTTAAATTTAATTTTATTCCCCTTTTTGTTTATAATATGCCCTCTGTAGTTTAAAATTATCCCCCTGTAGTTTTTTAACATCCCCCCGATTTTTAAAATTATCCCCCTGGGGTTATAATATGCCCTCTGTTTTTATAGTTTCCCCTTTTTTTTTAAAATTCCCCCCCTTATAGTTTATAATATCCCCCCTGTAGTTTATAATATCCCCCCTGTAGTTTATAATATGCCATAGAAGTGAATGAGGAGAATGGCCGCAAGCTCTGTCCTCTTCAAGTGGCTGCGAGCCGACCGTGGCACGAGATCCCCACGTAAAAAAACCCCCCTTTTTCCCAACTAAAATTTACAAAGTATAAAATTAAAAGTTTTAAGCTTTTCACTATCAAAATGAAAAAGGGTTTTTTTAAAAAAAAAAATTTGGGAAACCCCCCGTTGCTATGTAATGGTATTCAGCCCTGACATTTTTTCTTCAATAGAATCATTATGCTACAAAAAAACCCCCGGGGTTTGTGTCCCAAAAATTTTTAAAAAATCATTACCAGTGCATGTAAAGGGGGAAATTTGGAGGCTTTGTATTTTGATCTACTTTTCTTTATACTTTTGTAAAGTTAAGTATAGGGGGTATGTGTATTGTAATTTTTACTTATTTTAAAACATTATAGATATAGTTTTAGTTGGTTTTTGGGTATTGTATCTACTGTTTTTTAAATTCATTTTTTTAGTTTTTATTTAAGGGGAAGGGCGAATTTCTCAAAAATTGATTCGGTAAATCCCCCAAATTTTTCCCGCCAAAATTATTTCGTTCCCCGAATTACTTCCGGAAAGAATGGGGTTTAAAAAAGGTGACTATTTCCGGCTGCACAGAGCCTTTAGAACGTTGTGCCATGCTTAAATATGAAGGGGGTTTGGTTTTGGGCCCTTCATACAATGTTGTGTTTTGTTTTAAAAGGCACAGGGGAACCCGCCGCTCTTAGAATCGTTCAAATAAAATTCCCGGGGCCTTAAAGGGCAAAACCCCCCAAAAAAACTCAAGCGGGAATTTTATAAAGTATGCCAGCGAAAGCTGGAAAAAAAAAAAGTAGAGCTCAGGTGGCAACATTATGACAGGGGTGTGGAGGGGGATGGGGGGGCACCCACAGCACCATGGGGTTTCGGGCCCGGGGCCCCCAATGACATTCGGAGGTGGAAAAAAGCGAGGAAAAAGAGTGGCACAATGACTGAAAAAGGGGGTTTGTCAGGGCCCGGCAACAATAAAGGTAAACCCGGGGCAAAATTGAAAAAGGGTGGGGGAAGGGAAAACGGCAGCAAACCACAGCAGCACCTTAGGTCGGCAGTGGCAAAAGGGCTTTTCGGGAGGGGGCCCAAAAACAGTTTTAGGGGAAACGAGTGGCAAAATTGGCACAGTGTGGGGGGTTCAGGGACAGCACTAATGGGGTCGGGCAGGGGCACAATGACTTTTGGAGGGGGAAAAACGGAGGAAGCCACAGATGGCACAATGACTGGGGAGGGGGGGTCACCGGCAAGCAGCATGGGGCAGGCAGGGCACAATGAAAACAGTGGGGAATGTCCCCAAACAGCAACGGGCCGCGCACGGGTCATAGATTTGGCACAATGACAGGTGTTGAGGGGGGGTGGCTTTTCCATTCCCGGGGAAAAAGATTGGGGTGGGGCAGATGGAGAAACGGGCAGCAATTGTGGAAACGGGGGTGGCGGCATCAGAATAGTGGCTGGGGGATTTATTTTTAAACCCAAAACTGATCCAAAGGAAAGGGTTTGTGGGGAAAAACCGGCCGGGAAAAGCCTAAATTCATTTTGGGAAAAAAGGTCATTTCCTTTAAAAATTTTCCCCCGTGGACAAGCGGGTTTCCTTGGGGTAACGAGGCCCCCGCCGCACGGAACACCCGTTTAAAGCCAAAATACTGGCCGGGCAGGACAGCTTTCTCCACTGCAAACGGGGGCAAGTTGGGGGCCAACATCCAGTTTGGCTCCCCAGTATTTCCAGGGATCTTTTTAAATTTGGGGTGGCAGAGTGCTGTCCAAGTGGCCACCACCTTTTTAGTTCGGGGATTTGCTCCAGGCCCCTTTTCTGCGGGCGACTGCCCCCTAACTAGGCAATAAAGGGGGGAAGCTGCTCTAAGTGACTCCCGACTTGGGTTAAACACTGGGGGAGTTGGACGCTCCAAAACCCCCCCCCCTTCCCCCCAGAAAGCCGTGGCAGTAGAAAGTGAGCGCTGAAAAACCCCCCCCCGGGGGTCAACCTGTCGGGAGGGGGGGATCAATCCCGCAAATAGGCAGGGGCCCAACGGTTTACGGGGATTTCCCCTTTTGTATTTGGTTTGTTTCCCCTCTAAAAGGTTTTGGAAAAAAGGGCTCCCCTTTTTGGCCGGTTACGGGGGTCCAATGGGGGTTGGAGACCAGAAGTCCCCCCCCTTTCCCGGTTTGTTGATTTTTTTTTCCGGCGGGGGTCATTTGCCAGGCAAATAAGCATGCTGCGGGCCACTGAAAAGGGGAAATCCGAGGGCTTTGCTCCCTTTCCTTTTCCACTTTTATACTGCCACGGGTTGTTTGGGGGTCATTGCCCGTTTTCCCTAACTCCACCACCTCCTCCAGCTGCTCCTGCTCCTTTCTCTTGCACCTGGGTAAAAAATCCACTCATTTCCCCCCAGAAATGCTTCTCCCAATGTCCTCCTCCTCCCCTCCCCCTCCATTTCAGTCCCCACCCTCATGGGCCCGGATGTAGTCCCAAATCTCCAGCCCCCTGCCCAGAAGATTATTCAAAACTTTTTCCAGGCTTGAAGCAGGGGAATGAGTTTTTCTTCCCCATAGTCCTGGCGACTGCAAAAAACGTCCCCTCCTCAAATTTGGTCAAACAAAGGGAAAGGTGCCCCGGGCATGACTGCCAGGGCTGAAATCAAAGTTAAACGGGGAAAAAATTCTGTCTGCCTGGATCATCAAAAAATCGTTTTTGGTTTCTCTTTTCCCTTACAGCCCGGTCCCAACTGGGCTGGGGGAATACCAGCGGGGGGAAAAACCTCGCATATCAATTTGTTTTGGGGGGGGGGCCGTTCTGCCGCTGCAACCGGGGAGGGTTTTCCCCGGGCTTTGTACAATGGATAAAGTGCATGCACATTTTCCTCCATTTTCAGAATGTTCCTGAAGTCGGGGGAAGACTTCAGAAACCCTTTTCACAACCAAATTGAACACGGGCCCCAAACCCAGGGGCATGGAAAACCCCCCTGGGTTGAAAACCCGGGGAAAAACCCTTTTTTTCCTCCCATTGTCTGTCCCCATGGTTCTGTTTGAGTTTGGAAAGGGGAAAAAAAAAAACCCCACCCATTGTTTTCTTGTTTGCATACCGGGGGAAATTTTCCTCCCCTTTTGTGATTCGTTCGCCAAAGGGAAAAGCCGGGGTGTAGAACGGCGTGACCCCGCTGTGCCCCAAACATGTGGTTTGAGGGAGCAAAACTTGGGGAGTGGGGGGGTTGGGGTGGGGAGGGGAGGGGGGGACTTTGGCGCAGGTGCGCAGTTTGACAACGGGGGGGGGAAAGGGGCGTCTCCTGTCCAAGTTGGGGTTTGTGCCTGGGTGGAATCACATTTCCCCAGGGGGCCCTTTTAAAGGAAATTACGGGCCCCTGACCGTATTTAAACGCCCCAACTCCGCGCTCCCCGTGCCCCCTTGGAAAAAAAAAACCGATAAGCTCAAGGACGGCCCCCAACCTTTTTTTAAAACATTTTTATGAAGGAGGTTTATTTCCCTTTTTGGAAAAAAAAATTCCCGGCTTGGAACTCCCCATCCGGTGGGCAAAAGCCATTAGTTCTTTTGAACGGTGCAGAGTCCCCCTTTTGGGAAAAGGGGGGGGGAAATCCCAGTCCCAAAAAAACTTGGCCCGGAGCCGGTCGGGCGCTCCCCTTTAGGATTTTTTGGCCCTTTTTACTTTTTCCCTTTTTTGGCAATCCCCTTTCCCCTGTAACGACTGTGGCGCCTTTGAGTAGCGGGGGGGCGGGGGGTGGAGCATCGGCCCGGGAATAATGTAAAAAGAGAAAAAACCCCCTTTCGGGCAGAGGGGGGGGACCCCTTAAATTGGCTGAAATGGAATGGGGTGCCACGGGGCCCCCTGCTGCTCCCTGCTGCTGTTGCTGTGGCGGCGGATGCCCAACCCACATTTGAGCCAATTTTCTCCCGGGCCGCCAAATTTGGTGCCCGCTGCAAGTTTTGGGACGGGGGCCCGGGGGTTTCCCAACTTTTAGTCCCCGGGCCCCGCTTCATTTTCCTGCCCCAAGATTTACTTTAACCCTTATTGGGCCCTCCCGGTGCTTAGCAAAAAAAACTGCCCAACCGCCGGTATCGGTTTTTACCCCCAAATTAGCTCCGCCTGAGGGGGGGGGACTACGCCCCCGTTTGCCTCGCTGCCCCCCCTGTAAAGTACTTTCCTTGGACCGGGAAAGCGGGTTTTTTCCCCCTGGCCGCTTGGCTCCCCCGACCTCACACTGCGGGCTTCCTGCCCCCCTCACGGCCACACGACCCACTTGCTGGTTTGCGTGTGCCTGCCCCGAAAAGTGAGCCCCTTACCCCTGACATGATAAGCCCTTGCCCCCCCCCCTTTCCCAAGTGCGGTCGGGGTTTACTCATTTTCTTTTTTGTTTCATCGTCACGCTGTCCTCAAAAAACCGGTCTTGGTTTGAAAAGGGCTGCCCCCCTCCCCAAAATGCCCCCCCCCAATGCCATCTCCACACCCTTTTACTTTGCCCCCTTTCTGAAAGGGGAAGCAGGCGATTTTGGGCCCCCATTTCGGGGGCTGCCAAGAAAGCTGCTGACTGCCCTCCTCAAATTGTTCCTCCCCGCTATAAAAAGGCGCTGAGCCCAGACCAAAATAGAAAACTTTTGGGTGAGGGAACCGGGTGGGGCCAAAGGCAGGCTTTAGGACAGGTGAGGGGCCCCTGGAACCGGTCCCCCGGGGCCTTTCCAAAATAAGGGTTTGTTCCCGAGGTTCCCCCCCCATTTGGCTGGGGTTGTTTAGAAAAGTAATTTGGGGAAGAGGATGACCCCAGCAACCCAAACAAGAAACCCCTTGGGGTTTCTGAACAACACACGGCCCCCCTAATGACAGCGGCAGTTGTTTGGCCCCCACCCGGGGAACCCCTTTCCCGCGCCCTCCCCCTTTCTTTGGGTGCGACCTGGGCCTGGTTCCCGGAATGGGTTTTTGCCCCTTTCCCCCGCAGGGGGCAGAGGTTCCACCCTCTGTTGACATATGTTTGTTCTAAAAAATTTCAGACACTGTTTGATGATGATATCTGTATTGAAAAAATAACCCCTGTTTTTGGGCTCCAAAAAGAAAAACCCCGGAACAAGCTTGGGTAACCCTTGGGTAAAATTGCGTCCACAAATGGCCAGAAAAAATTTAAATTGAAAAAGTCCCTTTAAAAACACTGTGTGGGTTTTAATAAAAGTAAAAAACACAAACGGCTTAAATTTAAAAATTTGGACATGGAAATTTGGCTACAGGGAAAAAAGTATTTTATTTTGGGGTTGAAAAAGCCCGGGTTTTTTTTTGTCGCACACCGCAAAACAAGCTTATTTAAACCCCCCCGGATGTAAAATTTGGGCCAAAGAATTTTATCCCACAAAATATAGCTTTTTAGCGTGTTAAATAGCGTGTTTTTTTACGGCCCCAAAAAACAAAGATACATTGTAATTAAAAATTTGCTTTTGAATTTTGGAAAAGGAAAAATTTTTTATTTTGGCGTTTTAAAAAAACAGTTTCTTGGGGTCACACCCCCCAGCAAAAAAACGCTTAATTTTAAACCCCCCATGTAAAATGCGCAAAAAGAATTTTTAACCCACAAAATATTTGCTTTGTTGCGTTTTTTCAATAGCGTGTTTTTTTCCCCCAAACAAGAGATACAGGGTTTTAAATTTTTAACCCTTTTTGCGTGGAAATTTGGTCGAAAATTTATTTATTTTTGGCGGTTTTAAAAAAAACGGTTCTTTTGGGGGCAGCACACCACAAAACAACCCCTTTAAATTTAAACCCCTGGATGTAAAAATTTCGCAAAAGAATTGGCCCGCCAAAAATGAAGTGGGTATTTGTTTTGTTAAAAACGTTTTTCTTTTTAAAAAAAAATACAACAGGGAAATGGGTTAGAAACCCAATTGGTTTTGGGTTGGGATTTTTCTGCTGCAGGGCGCACCCCTGGATTTCAGATCCAAATTTCCCCAAAAAATTAAAATGTTTTTAGAGAACCAAACTCTGAGAAAAAGCTGAGACACCCACGAAAACGCTTTTTTTAAAATTCAATTCCCTTTAGTAAGTGCTTTCAGGGGGGCGGCAGCACCCCTTTCCCCGATGAGCACAGTGAGAGGGGTGTGAGCTCCCCGGGGTCGCGCCGGGCTTTATAGGCCGGGGTGACGTCACAGAATCCCCCGGGGCCCCAGATTGGCTTTTATTTTTCTGAAAAATTTTATGCAGCCTTATGCCCCTTTTTTCCTCCCAGAGTGGGTTTTTCCCCATGTAGCGCCCTGTGCTCGCAAACCATTTTTTTCAATCAAAACCACTTCCCTTTTAAATGAAAAAACCCCCCAAAATTTGACTGGGGTTTTAGAACCCAAGTTTTCCTGGGAAAATTTTTAAAAAGAAATTTCCCCTTCGTTAGATTCGATTTTGCCCAAACTCCCAGATATTGTAAAGTGTGGGATTGAAATTTTATCTAAATGTATGTTATACATTATATAGGTTTTAGTAAAGGTTTGGTTTTGTGTATTATTTTTTCTGGGAAATTTTTACTTTTATTTGGGAAAAATTTTGTGGGTTATGTGTAAATTTTTTTTACTGCAAAATTTTTTACATTATATAATTTTGTATAATGTTTTGGGAAGTGTAATGTTTGTACTGTACTTTATTTCCATTTATACGTACGTACAGACCCAAAAAAGTTTGGCACACCTTTTTTTCTGTAATTTTTTTCCCGACTGGGAAAAATTGGGAGATTAAAACTTTAAAGGGATCAAAAAATATGAATTAACACATGGGGAAAATTTTATACTTACAAAAAAGAGTGAAAAAAACTGAAAAATCCCGTTTATATTTAGGGTTTTTCAAATAGCCGGGCCTTTTTCTTTATTACGTTGACACTTTTGGTTTTTCCTGATGGGGTTCAAGGGGTATGTCACGGGGGGAAATGGGAGGAACCCCTGGGCCACTGCAAGGATGGGAAAAAGCCCACCAGGAGCGGAATCAAAGTTTGGTCCCGGGTTTTCACCAAAGCCCGCCCCCAAGCGGGATGGACTTTGGGTGCGGCGGGGGGGTCCCACCAGGGCTCTACCCCCCACAAATTTCTTTTCTTGTGGAGGCAGCTGAGGTTTAGTGTGGGACAAAATCGGAAAGGAAAGGGTCATGTCGGGGGCATGCCGGAAGGAAGGGCTGGGGGGCCGGTTCGTGGGCGTGGAAGGGATGGGAAAGGGCAGGGGCAAGCGGCAAGATTCGTGGTTTGGGGGACGGGGGCAAATGGAACGGTAACGTTTAATCGAACAAGGCTTTTGGAACGCTTTCCAAAAAGGCAATAAAAGTCCCGGGAGGGTAAAAGGAAGACCCGGCTTAAAAATTTTTCACGCGGCGGGGGGGCCGCGCCATGGGACGAGCTGAAACCGGGGTTGGGCCGGGGTAAGTATGGAATGCGTTACAGGGGTCACCTTTAAAAGGTCTTCCCGCAGTTTTTGAAGGATTCCCAAAGGGTGCCCTTTGCACTTGTGGCCTTTTGCCCTTCATTTGGGTTTCCCCTTACCCCCAAACCATCTCCCATTGGGTTCAGGTCTGGTGACTGTTGGGGGCCCGGGAAAATTTGGGGTAAACCCCCCTACTCTCCCTTTTGGTTTAAATAGCCCTTAACAGCTTGGGGGTTGTGTTTGGGTTTATTGGGCCTGTTTTAAAAATAAATGATGGTCCCAAATAAAAGCAAACCGGGGGGGAATAGCAGCCGCTGCAAGATGTTGTGGTAACCATGCTGGTTCAGTATTCCTTCAATTTTGAATAAATCCCCAACAATGTCACCAGCAAAGCCCCCCCACACCATCACACCTCCTCCTCCATGATTCACGGTGGGAACCAGGCATGTAGAGTCCATTCGTTCACCTTTTCTGCGTCGCACAAAGACAAGGTGGTTGGAACCAAAGAGCTCAAATTTGGACTCATCAGACCAAAGCACAGATTTCCACTGGTCTAATGTCCATTCCTTGTGTTCTTTAGCCCAAACAAGTCTCTTCTGCTTGTTGCCTGTCCTTAGCAGTGGTTTCCTAGCAGCTATTTTACCATGAAGGCCTGCTGCACACATTCTCCTCTTAACAGCGAATTCATTTCAAGTTACTAACCCTGACCTACAAGGCTCTCCATAACCTCTCCCCTCCATACATCTCTGCCTTAATCTCCAGATACTTCTCCTCACACAACCTCCGCTTCTCACAGGACCTTCTTCTCTGCTCTCCTCTTATCAGCTCCTCACATAACTGTCTTCAAGACTTCTCCCGTGCTTCCCTCACATTCTGGAACTCACTGCCCCAACCCATCAGACTCTCCCCCACCTTCCCCTGGTTCAAAAGCAACCTGAAAACCCATCTCTTCAGGACTGCCAATAACCTTTAATAACCTAGCAGCCACTGTGCTATCCCAAAAACATGTCTGCTCCTCATCTTCTGTCTCTCTCCTCCTCCTCTGTAGATTGTAAACTCTCGCGGGCCTCACTCCCTTTGTGCCAGTCATAAGTCTTTGACTGTTATCATTGTACTTAGTTTCATAGTTTCATAGTTTGTAAGGCTAAAAAAAAGACAAGTCGTCCATCTAGTTCAGCTGTTGTGCTAAGGTGTTGATCAGAGGAAAGGCAAAAACCCCCAAAAGAGGGAGAAGCCAATTGTCCTCATTTTAGGGAAAAATTCCTTCCTGACTCCAATCTGGCAATCAGAAAAATCCCTACATCAGTGACCCCTCTCCTGAATCCTAGTCACTGTAACTTGTTATATTTTTACGCTCCAGAAATGCATCCAAACCCTTTTTTTAACTCGGTATTGAATTCACCATGACAAGTCCCCTGCAAGAATTCCTTAGTCTCACTGCTCTTACAGTAAAGAATCCCTTTCTATGTTTATGTAGAAACTACTTGTTTGACATATGTTATGTATGTAACCTCCCTTTTTGAATGTACAGCGCCCTGGAATCAATGGCGCTCTAAAATTATTAATAATAATAATAACAACAGTTGTTGTATAGATGTGTCTGCTGCTAGAACTGTGTGTGGCATTGACCTGGTCTCTAATCTGAGCTGCTGTTAACCTGCGATTTCTGAGGCTGGTGACTCGGATGAACTTATCCTCCGCAGCAGAGGTGACTCTTGGTCTCCTTTCTGGGGCGCTCCTCATGTGAGCCAGTTTCTTTGTAGCGCTTGATGGTTTTGGCCACTGCCTTGGGGACACTTTCAAAGTTTTCCCCAATTTTTTCGGAAATGACCTTCATTTCTTAAAGTAATGATGGCCACTCGTTTTCCTTTACTTAGCTGCTTTTTTCTTGCCATAATAGAAATTCTAACAGTCCTTTCAGTAGGACTATCAGCTGTGTATCCACCTGACTTCTGAACAACCAAACTGATGGTCTCAACCCCATTTAAAGGGGATGAAATCCCCCCTTTTTAAACCCGGCAGGGGGACCCCCTTTTGAAGTGAAAAACCCTTTCAAGGGGGACTACCTCTTGAATTACAAAAGAATGCTAAAGTGTCCCAAAACAAATAAACAAAGGAAAGGTGGCTACTTTGAAGAACCCAGAAAAATTTTAAAAAAATTTTCAGTTGTTTTACATTTTTTTTATAAGTAAATTTAATTTTCCCCCTGTGTTAATTTTGTTTTTGTGCCTTCAGTGTGAATCCAAAATTTTTATAGTTTTGGGAAAAAAAAAGAAAACTGTTGCCCGTATTTTTTTACATTATATAGATATTTGTATAGTGTGGTTTTGTGTATTTTTTATTACTGTACTTTATACATCATATAGGATGGTATAGTGTGGGATTGTATTTTTGATTTTTTTCTTTTTTTTTGGATTTATTTTCCAAAAAATTAAAAATAGATATAGTATGTGTGGTATTTTTGTAATTTTGTGTACGTACTTTATGCAAAACATATAGAAAATAGTATAATGTTTTATGTGCATTTTATCTAATTTTTTTATACATTTTATACATAAAAGTAAAAGTGTGGTATGTGTATTTGTATGGGCTTTTTATTTATAGATATAGATTTGGGTTTTGTGTGGGGATGGGGTATTTTGGTGTCTGGTACTTTATCCATTTCCTATAATATTTAAAAGTGTGGTTTGTGTTTTTATTACTTATTTTTTACATTATAATAAAAGTTTAATGTGGTATGTGTTTTTTTATTTTCTGTATTTTTTAAAAAAATAAAAATAGTTAGTGTGGTTAAGTTATTGTGTGTACTGTTTCTTTTGCATCATATAAATTTATTTTAAATTGGTTTGGTAAATTTAATTTACCCGGGATTTTTTCCAAACAAAAATTTTAGGGTTTAATTTTGGTTTTTTGTAAATTTTATTTTGTTTTTAAAATCAATTTTTAAAAATAAGAATAGTTTTATGGGGTATTGTTGTCCTTTTATTTTTATTACAAAAATAGATATAATATAAGTGTGGTTTTTGTAAAAATATTTTTTATTTTAACCCTTAATAAATATAGTATAGTGTGGATTGTGGATTGTATGTGCTGTATTTTATACATCATATAGAGTATAGTATGTTATGTGTATTGTGTGTACTGTACTTTATGAATCATATAGATATAGTATAGTGTGGTATGTGTATTGTATGTGCTGTATTTTATACATCATATAAATATAGTATAGTGTGGTTTGTGTATTGTATGTGCTGTATTTTATACATCAGATAGATATAATATAGTGTGGTATGTGTATTATATATAACTAATATTTTAGCATAAGTATTTACTTGTACTAAACATCCCCATTTCATCACAGTTGTGTATTAGCACTAATTCATGGGGAGTAATTGCTGAAGCCCAACTACACACGCTTTCATTTCAGAAAGGATGTGCTCTGTTGGTCTCAGGTTTTTATGGAGTTTTGTATTTATAGCCTGCACTGCAACAAAATCATGTAAGTTCATAGCTTGCCTGCCATAACTTCTATTTTTGCCCTGCCCCTCGCTCCCAAGGTTACTAAAATACAGTGTTTATAAAAAACGACTCCCTACTTCACAATTGGAGACAAAACTACATGATAGCAGGTGGGGACATTGTGTCTGTTTGACTTTACATAAGGAATGGACTAAAATGACCCTGTTCCTTGAATAAATGTTGACCACAATAGAAAGGAAGAATGATGGAAAAGACGGCAAGGTTGCATAGTCTTAGCACAGTGTTTTCAAGCAATGGCAAAAAGAATTGTAATGTGATATTCTTAGGCTACCAAAAATACGTGTGATCTTTTTTATGACATTGTGCATCTACCGCCAAGCTGAACAGTCAGGTACAACTTACAACTAAATACAATTTACTCTATATTTAAAACAGATGTGCAATATTTTTGGGTAGGATCTATCCATATGCAATTTCTCACGACTACTTCATGCCTAGCTTTAAAGGGTATTTCCCATATTATTGTTTGGGCTCTAATCATGTAGGTTAAGATAAGTATAGAAATATTACCAAATCCATTGTTGATTTGATTTTGTTTCCCTTTCAGAGCTAGAGCAGTTCTTATCTTCTGCTTGTTTTACAGAAGTGTTTCCTAGTTTCCAGAAGCAGCCTAGCACTGTGTCCGCACAACTGGGAGAGCCTTCAACCCGTGCACTTATAACAGAGACAAAACAGACAGCCTACAACTCTGCCCACACAACAGAGACAGCCTACTACTGTGCCATCACAACAGAGACAGCCTACTGTGCCCTTACAACAGAGACCAACAGAAGCCAGCCC
>JAODAL010032887.1:0-46302 GCA_025379985.1 Phyllomedusa bahiana
CCGCCCCTCCTGCCCCACCCCTTCCCCAGTGACCCTGTCAAAGCCTTTTTCTGCATCAATGGACGGGATGATGAAGCGGCCGGATTTACATTTGATCTCATCCGGACAGTAATGATTTACGAATATTAGAGATGGCTGCTCTGCCCTTAACGAATCCTGTCTGTTGAGGGCTTATGAGACAGGGAAGAAGAGTGGCCAGCCTGTCCGCCAACACCTTAGAAATGATTTTTAAGTCAACATCTATTAATGAAATTGGACGGTACGAGGAGGGGAGGGACACGTCCTTTCCTGGCTTAGGTAAAACTTTTATAAACGCCGTGTTCATATGTTGCGGGATGGGAGTGTTAGTCAGAAATAGATTAGAGACGGTGGTTTGAAGGGGAGTGACTTCAGGATTAAGAATCTTGTAGAATTCTCCTGAGAAGCCATCGGGGACGGGGGCTTTATTATTACCCAAGTTCTTAATAACCCTAGAGATTTCTTCATTTTGGACGGGTTGGTTAAGGTAGTCCCTATCTGCCTCAGAAAGGGAGGGGAGAGACAGACGGCCAAGCCAGTCTGAGGGGTCCCTGTCATCGGAGGTTTCTGGTGAATATAAATGGTCATAGAACTCGCGTAGGACATTATTAATAGCAGTAGCAGAATATTGCATATTCCCGCATGAGTCCTTCGATGCATAGATATTGGAACTAGAGTTAATCCCCTTAGAAAAATTGGCTAAAAGCCGCCCCGCTTTGTTCCCAAACCTGAATAATTTAGCTGACATCCGGGATCACCGGGACACCTCTCTATACTCCAGCCAGTGCTCATACTCTTTTTTTTTAATGGTAGACCATTGGAGTTTGGCTGCAGGAGTTGGGTTGGAGAGAAAATCTGTGTAAGATTGCCGAAGCTTCTCACTCAACAATCTAATTTGATCCGCAACCACCTTCCGACGGGTGTTAGTGTAGGCAATCAAGTGGCCTCTAATGACCGCTTTAGCTGTCTCCCAAAGTAAGACTGGCTCCGTCCTATCCTCCGGGTTGTCTTGTAAAAATTGCAGCCACCACCCTCGGAGGATATTAGCAAAGTCCTCGTCCCCAAATAGGTAAGACGGAAATCTCCAGATGTAATCTGTACCCTTGGGAGCAGCGTCTGACAGTTTGAGGACAAGAGGGGCATGATCTGAAATAACTAAATCCTAATATCACAGAGATCCCCCCTTTTGCATGGCTTTGGGAGAGAGTAGAATATAATCAATACGGGACCATGAATTGTGAGGATGGGAAAAAAAGGAATAGTCCCTTCCATCAGGATGAAGAGACCTCCACGTATCAACCAAATGAGAGTCTGAAATAAAATTAGCCAAACGTGGGGGGTCATGGGATAGCAGAATACGGGGAGAGCTATCATGGACCGATTTTCTATCTTCCTGGGAATTAACCACCAGGTTAAAATCCCCTCCCACAATTTTAAGGGTTCAGGGTCAATAGATAACTGCTCTGTCAGGGTTTTATAGAAAGACCCTTGGTTGGCATGAGGACCGTAGATATTATAGATGGAAATAACTTCCCCTGAGACTTTCAAGGATACATGAATCCAGCGGCCCTCACTATTATGGGTGGAGCTAACAAGAGAATAAGAGAGATTTTTATGGATGAGGATAATTACACCATTTTTCCTATTAATGGATGGAGAGCCCAGAACCGAACCCACCCAAAGGCACTTACTCATGTTATGCTTTTAAGGGGAAGCTGTCACATAGGTTATGCTGCCCCTACTGGTATTTTGTGTGACAAAAAACTGTTGAAGGCAGTCTGAGATATGTTTAAAAGGATTTGCACCAAAAATAGGTGCATGGCTGACATCCTCAACATTTTTGTCTGCCAAAATTCTTAGGGGGCATGTCACGCCACATTCACAAGATTAGACACATTTATGAATGTGCAATATTAAGGGACCGGAACAGGACATTATAGGATGCAGTGCTTTTCCCATTCATTCACACTATGTGTGTTATGATTGGGTATTAGCGCCACTGCTGCATGTTGATACATGTCATACATTGTGATGTGTATCCTCTGCTGTGCAGTGGAGTCATCATGGTGTTTCCTGTTACCTGTGAGCCCGTTGCTAATAATCAGCATATAAAGGTATATGGATCTGCAAAACATATTGTGATATATGCCCTAGTAAGGCTATATTGTGATCAAGCTGGCAACGGACAGGCGCACTATGCGTCTGAAGCCAAGTGACTAAAGAGCATGCGCGCCCGTAGCGGACATGCGCAGTGGTGTCTTGGATGATGCTGCGCTCCGGGATGTGCGGACATGCGCACTGGCGATAGGAGGACGCCGAGATACTTGGCGAGTTCTTGGGATGTCCCTCGTTGTCAGTCCTGATCTTTTAATTATATGTTAATACTATAGATTGGTTGGTGATATAATGATGTGCACCTATGTTATATATATATATTGGCACTTTATGCTTACACAAATTGCTTGAAAAAGGCTCATTAATTGGGCCGAAACGTTGCTCGGTTTGTGCTATGTATCTTGAATAAAGGAGGAATTTTTTATGCTGACGTCCATCTCTACAGCTATTTTTTACATTTATGAATGTGTCACTCCGGAATGTGTTGCATAAATAGTGCACTAATTCAAGTGGTGAGGCGGATACAAAATTTGGCGCATGTTTATGTCTCACAAAGGGACACATTTATAAAGTGCTGTGAGATACTTTCAGACATACTATCGAATGCTACACTAACCTACTGAGATGTACCACTGTCCAGTCTCAGATAGTTATCATACATGTGCCCCACTGATATCAGCAGTCGTCACTTATTGTGAACTGCATTGTAGTTTTCTAGCTGTCAATGTTCAAATTCTGCAAGAGATTAGTCTATTTATTTTATGAGCAGGTATTAGTTATGCCCACCTCTCACTAGCCACACTGGTCTTCTTTTTGCTTCTTCCAAATGGGAAAATTAGAAGCCTTTGGGCCCTAGTACAAAAAGTGAAATGGGCCCCCCAGCTACGATGTGCCACATAAAATGCTGGTGTCTCCTTATGTGGCAGAAGGGTTTTTGGGCCCCCTCAGGCTGCAGGGACCATTAGTGACTGTTACCTCTACAACCCTTATAGCTACGCCCCTGTGGGATATCAGCACTGTGGTCACTGATTACATTTAAAGGTTAAATGTTACCATGTGTCCTCTAGACATAACCCAAAGAGAACTCGAAACAGGTTCACCTTGTGAACCTTGTGTTCAAAAGAGGTAGGGAGTAGAGTCCAATTTATTAGAATTATAGAAAACTAGGCGTGTTATATTTGATATGCTCATCTATCAGTTTTGAATATCCTACAATTCTATAGCTAATCCGGCTTTGTAAATGGCTAATTAATAATATATATATATAAAATATATAAAATAAATATGTTACCATTATAGTTAAATGCATTAGGAAAATTGGAAAACATGTTCAGCTAATATTTACCTGGCAGCCACCAAGTCTGCAAGTCTGTGCAGGCTTATCTACACTATATAAAAGCCATTACATGGCACATGAGATATAAAGAAAACTGGGTTGTGTAAAGCAAGAGGGAATAATGTACATGTCACATGCAGGAGGACATGTGAAGATTTTGTGGTGGACGACCTGCTGGGATCTGTAGTTATACACAGCCAAACAATGGTCATGTCAGCTAGAGTAGGACGCAGGCCCTGGAGCATGTTACTGAAGCATGCACACATACTTTTGTCACATGTAAGGTGGATTTCTGACCTCCGTGCCACTTCTAGATTAATATGCTTGGTGACCGGAGGGAATGTCCATGATGTAATGTGCAGACTAAAGTGACCAGATACCAGGAATATGGTAAAAACGTAAAAAAACAGTTCTTTCACTGAGAAATAACAATCGTCACCGAATGCATATAATACAGTCTTACACAAATGGGGGTGACATTGTTATCTGAAGTCCTTTTTACTATAGGAGTTGAAAGCAGGTGTGGAAGAAATACAGATGACAGTTCACCCCTTTGCCCTCCCTTTTCCCTTTACTTGGGGGCCCGACTCAGTCCCAATTTCTTCATTTGGGAAACCTTCCCCACTTGGCTTATGGTGTGATCCTTTTTATGGATCAATTTGACTCAATATTTAGAGCGGATGCCAGTCTGGCTGGGGAAAAGACTTTATAACCCCTTTTTCCAGCTGGAGGCCTGATTTTGGGGTTTGACAAGGAAAGGGGTCCCTTGAATCAGCTTACTTATTTCACTCCTTTATTGAGGTATATAGTTGTTTTCCTTCCAAATATTTCCTCGTAAGGGGCGGAGTTAAGGATCAGAGAAGTTGCCTCTGCAGGGGTTTTGGGGGTTCCCCTGCGCTCCCCACAAGGTCCCGTAAGGGTATTTCCATGGCGTACTGGGGTCATACTTTGTGCCGCAGTACGCTGTGTGTTTTGAAAGTACGTGCTATCAGGTCTTCCCCAAAGGGCAAGGGGGTGGTCCCCGGCGCCCCCTTCACTGCTATTATCGCGGCAGTACATACGTACAGCGTCCTTTCCCCGAGTACAATACGACATATTTTAACCCGGGGGCAGGGGTAATTTATAGTTTTATGAGACCTATTAAAAATTTCCATAAATTTCGGCACCATTTTTCCGCTATAAAAACGGGTTTTAAATTCCCATTGGGCACCCTTAAAAAGTATTGGAGCCATGGCTGCTGGAGACACGCAAGACACACAGAAGCCGATTTATCTGCAACACATCTCGCCAACTGCCCTGACTAACTCTTTCCACGATTGATACGACTCCTTATTGAGGAAAGGGTGGGCCGAGAGTTCCACCCCAAAAACTCATCACTCCTGAAGTTTCTAAGGTGAAGGAACGATTACGCCATAGAAGTAAACTTTCAAATACTTCAAATTATTTTTTCATGTGAAACAACATGCAATGGGAAAAACCAAAATGACCCCTCTCAATCAATTTACAGCAAAGAATAAATATAATACCCTTTTTTCTTTTAACCCTCTGAACACATATTTATACGGGTTATCGTAAACAGATATTTGATTTCCCCTTTTCTCTACCTTGGCTTTAAGATCCAATTTTGGGGGTACGAAATGGCCAATTTAAAAACTTAAATAAAATTGCAATTTTGTTGGAAAATGTTTATTTATTTTATTTCTGCCCTTCAAAAGTTTTTTGGTGTGGTTTTAGCTGTTAAGGATTTTGGTAAATGCAGCCATAATATTTTTTAATATGCAGTCTGAAAAATTAAAATCCGCTAAATTGGGATTCACATGGGTGTTTACATGGATTCCTCATGTAAGTACTTATTGACTACTCACTTCACACGTTAAGAAATCGAGCCAGTTTGCGCCCCTGTAGTCTCACATACCTCAAAGCATAACAAGCTACCAAGTAACAGGTGTAGGGATGGACATTCTTCACAGACACGTCTCGCCTACCCGATTAATAAAGTTCCTCATTCGAGTGCAGAATAAAAAACAGAAGAAATGTTAGAAGAACAATGTGTTCAAATTCTACAAGGTATGGATGACAACGCAGTGCATTGCTGGTGGCAGGAGTGAAAGCAGGTGTAGCATGGGTCCAGGGTAAATAAAAAGGAACAAACCTTGCCTGTGCAGAACCATGACGTATAAACATCAGACCTACCGCCTGTTTCATTGACCATATTAAAGTCCCCAAGCACAAAGCACATGGGCAGATCCCTCCGTCAGTCAAATCGTGTCGCAGTCATAAGTGTGTCCCCCCTGTCAGCAGACACTGACAGTTAGACTTCCCAACAGCCTTGGAAAGTATCCCCTCGACGCGGTAGGATATTATTTGTAAACGAGGGACTAGGCTGGCTCAAGACCGCCAACGTCCACGCGCCACTCAACATCATATCCAGTTAATGACCAATATTGCCCCCAAACTCTCCGTCTTGGTTATTTCCCCTGGGACCCACGAAAAGCGATGTCGACAGCACGCCCCCTGCACGACAGCCTCACCTACGGCACCCGTTGACCGTGACACGGACACCCCTAAGAACAGTACAAAAAGTATCTTTGAAGACGTGAGTGGTGCTAGGATAAAAAAGCTGAGCCTGTATTTTTGATCGGGGTAAGACTCCTAACGTAGCCACACGTCCTGTGCCTCCATGTAAAAACCGCGGGCTACCCCACCCTAAGGGTAAGAATTTTCAGAACTAAAACTTGTGCATAAAGACTACCGAAATAAGTCATTCATTACCTTGTCTTCACGGTAAAAAGAATCAAGACAACAACAGACGGTGAGGGAGTCAGTCAACTATCTGACTCACGATCACTTATTGCACCCTTTTTCAGAGAAAAAATCTGTTTTAGTTAACGGGATGACGAGCACATATATGCCCTATCGTTTTACAATGAGCGGACCGCCATGGTCCCCTTGCACCCGAAAACCTTGGGCCCGGTATAAAACCTACCCTCCAAATCAAATTGTCCAGGGTAATTGGTGTGAGGTAGGACTAAATCGTGAGGTAATCGATTGCCCCACGGACTTGGATCCGAGTGTGAGGTTGGGGCAAACTCCTGTCTTTTGATCCTTCGTCCACTGTTGAGTACTCTTTTGTCTCTCCGTAGGGTGTTCGGGAGAAAAGCGCCCTCCTCCCAGTTCATAGTAGGGATATTCCGAGAAACTCTGGTCCCCGAAAAAAAAACCGGACCGGATACACAGAATGGAACCAGATATCCAATGGGACCTGTAAAAACCATCCGGTGCGTAAGATTTTCCATTAGGAGGTCCCACCCTGGGGTGTAAGAGTGTTTTTTTTGTGTTTGGTAGTTATTCACGCCGGGTTGTTGTTTGGCCAGGCCCCCTTTCGCTCGCAAACAAACCGCGCTGAATGCCCGCTGAAAGGAATCCTTTGCCTCCGTGGAGGAACCAGTGGGCCTAGAGTGCCGTGGAATGAAAAAAGCGAGGTACCAGCCCTGCCCGTCATTTGAACTACTCATATGCATTTCCATTTATACCGATCGTGCATTCACACAGATATATTACCGATAGTACGCTCAGGTGCCGGATTTCAATCTTTGCCAAAAACTTAACCCCATCCGATATTTTCCCAGACTAAAGAAAAGAAAAGTGATAGCAATTACACCAGGCCATCGTTATTGTAAATAACTGTCAGCGATTTTGTAAATGACATGTTATGTCCATATGTTTAACGACGCGACCTGGACGCCATTGCTATACCCTGCCTTTCCACAACCACACACTCCGAGCCGGAGAGGGACCATGATCTCCCTCCATGGGTGCGAGCCTTGCCTCCAGCTAGAGGAAAATGTGGAGCAATAGGGTAAAAGTTGCTTATTAATTGATGCGGGCTATATTGTCAGGTATTCTTTCATGCCTCCCAGAAAGTTGATTAAATCTCCATAGTTTGTTCCCCGGCCATAATTCTCATTGTCGACGATTCACAAATTATTTATACGGCCACCCGAGTCGCCAAAACTGTTCCCCTAACCCCTATCTCCGTGCTGAGTCGTAGGGGGGTGAGGGCCGGGGGGGGTACGCTCCTCCCTGGCTTCCTCAATCCATTTACGGCCACCTCGCACATTAAATATTCTCCCCTTCCCATTAATTAAGGTGTGAGTTTTAGATTATTATTCAGACAGATCATAAATACCGTCCAACAACATTGGTCAGGTCAACCCATGAACACCACAACGTCGTACCACAACCCGGCGATGTGCACCCGGCCGATGCACGTAGTCCCGCATAGATTTTATGCAGAGAGTCAATACCCAAGCTGGCCTCTCTCAAACCCACGATCTCCCACAGAGTAACGACCAAACCCCCAACAACACAAGCAACCTAAGAAAGACGTGCCTAAAGCCTGAAAGGAATAAGCCCAGGTATATTGTTCCCAGTAGGTAACGTCTACTCGCCGCACGCTCCCAAGTTTGTTCTTACCCCATACCACAGTCCCCTGGTAATCTAATGATCCGTTCCACCGGCCACAACAGAAAACCCTCTAGACTCGCCGGTCCCCTTAACACCCAACTATTTATAAAACCTCTGCTCAACGCTGTATAAATCCTCCGATCCCCCTCCTATTTTTAACTAGACAAGAGCAATCATAACCAGGAGATCATAGCCAATCGAGATCGCCTTTCCTTCTTACCAGTATCAAATCTATAAGTTTTTTAAAGTTAAAGAACGGGTTGTACTGTATCCCCAAGCGAATTGGATGGTATGGGCGTCACCCAGATCCAACAAGATAAGAGACTTTAACCATTCTCGAACTCTAATGTGGCTCATTTAATAACAGGGACTCCATTCTACCTATATGACTTCCCACAAGTTCCAAGTGTATCGGGTGGGCCCAATTAGCTTAGTTTTTGATTGTGGTGGAATCACTTCAGGGCCCCAGCCTATTTGTGTAATTTCTGTCTCTCAAATATCTAGAGAGTCAGATAAGTCCCCAATCAGGTGGTAGAGGTTAGGCCCATTGGGGTCCCAGGTTTGGTGGGGCGAGATGAGTGTGGTGCCAGATAAAATCGGCTCTCTGTGGTGTGCTGCTAAAGTGACTCCAGCAGCCCAGTTGGCTTCCAAAGTACGGATTAATGTGTTAAGGGGTGCCCCACGGATGGCCGTGGAATTGTAATCCGCCTGTTAGAGTATTAGTGCGGAAGAAGAATTTGTGGCCCGCAAATTTTGATGGTAATTCATAGGCTTACTCCATTAGGATGGGAACTATGAATAGTACAAAAAAACCCCCGTGCGATCTCGCTAGTTGCTTAAGAACCCTAACGGTCTGGTCCAATAGAGTGGATTGCTCGAAACTCAATAATAGTGATACTAGTATCCAGGGGAGATAGCGACATTAACAGCCCAGCGATATTCCGATATACACACTGTGCGCGTACTGCTAGAAAGGCTAATATGCAGGTTTTAATAATGGTGGCTTGGCCCGGGGCCCACCCCCTTCTTCCAGGTCCATTGGATAGGTAGTAGGGGGTCACAGAATCACCAGACAACTCCCACTAACTTGGGTTTTCGAAAGACATCACAGCGGGTAAAAACATAGAGGTGGAGCTGGGCTTCAGCTAATACGAATATTGGATGCACACCCCAAGTAGTTAACGGGCCATTGAGGAACATATAGCCCTATTATCGCGCTGCACTCATGCTAATAGTACCCTAGTTGATCGGCTCCGGGACACCCCCCGCTCCGCCCCTGCATCGATCACGCAAATTCGCTCGACAATATTGCCCTTAAGCAGCCAGTATTCCCCGCAACTGTGAAGAAGTATGGTTTTAGTGTGAAGGAAAAAACAAAAACACATGAAGCCCCGTCAATAAAGGGAATGAATGAGACAATTAACTCCATAACTCTACAGGTCTTTCGTAATCGCCCTTAAACCGCCCCGTAATTTTCCCCCCATTTGTGGCCGCCCTAGTTACGTCCGCCAATTCAGGGAAAGTTCCAGGTTGTGTGTGGGGATTATGTTCTAAGGGCCCTTCCAACCTAGGACCAAGAAATTGTGGTTATCAAGGTCATGAGTCCCCGCCCAGACAGGCTATGCCGGTGCTCCTAAATCAATTGAAGGTAACAAAGTAGATCACCCTAACAACAGGAGATCACCGGGGATTTTCTCAAACCCAGGTGGGGAGGTATTACGCCTCAGTATACTCAATCAATAGGTACTGAAGATCCCGTTGGGACCCTAGGAGTCAATATAGGCAAAGGTTAGGGGCAAATGTGGAGGGGTGGATTGAAACTGGTATCCTAATCCTGATTTTAAATTCCCTCTTCCACACCTGCTTGTCAAACTTCCTAGCTAGCTGAAGGCAGGGAGGGTGAACTACAGGATAACTTCAAGTGTCCAAGCTCTCACCCATTTTTGTGCTGCGAGGAGAATGACTGGTAGTTGATGACATGCCATCTCCGGGTGAAGCCTTGGAATGAGTTTATTTTCTCTAGTGGGAAAGGAACCTGTTGTTGTGTGTGGTTTTTGTTTTTTTAAGCTGGTTTCTGGTTGTTGTTTAAAGTTTTTAAGCTTGTGTTGTAATTTGGGTTCTATATGTTATTTTTATGAATAATGATACGCACTAAAAACAAAAATCACACGAAAAAATACCTAAGGAGGGTATCCTAAACGTTCATAAACAGTAACTTAAAAAAAAAAACACTCCGCAGCGATAACCATTAACACTCAGTGAACCCCAAATCGCAACTGTCACAACACAATCACTGATTTCCAATTCCCTTTCCCGGTGCCCCACGTCAAGCCAAATTTATTGAATGGTTCAAGCCGGTGGGTGCCCACGGTGAGAGGTCGGATAAAACCGACCATACATATTGGGAACAGGTAAGTCATGGTGTGTGGGCAAATGTGCTTACACAGTCAGACATGCTCCAGGGCCTGACGTCCGTAATTACCAAGCTGCACCAATACCAAGGAGTTTTGGTCGTTTTTATCTACCTTCACAGATTCCCCCCCGGCAGATGCGATTCATGCGTCCACGCAACAAAATCTACCCTTCACTATTGGTCCTCCCTGTGCAATGGTAACATGGTGACATAATGTTGATTTCCTCTTATGCTTTCTACACAAAACCCCAGTTTTTTCTTTTATGAACACATTGGCGCCTCCCCATGGTAGAGGTGGCTGTTTCTTATTAATGGATTATGAGTGGAGAGATAGAAAGCCGGCGACGCGAGACGATTTGCAGACAGTGTCTGGTGGCCTGGTGGCCCGGAAGGTTAAATAGGTAAGATGCTGGCAACAAGTGTAGTTTCCCCCTCCAATTTTCCTAATGGCTGTTTTTTAACATAAAGGTGTGGTACCAGCAAAACAGTGATTTTAATGTTGTTTTATTTATATATCTTTATGTCAATATATTTAGTTAAGGTTATCCATATTACAAGAATGAGCCTGATTATCGAAATAGAAATTTGTATGTATATAAAATCCAAAAACTGGAAGCATGATGAGCAGTAACCGCAAAATATAGACACGTGCGCAAAGTTTTAGGTCTAATAATGTTCCAAAATAAATAGGAACACCTAAACCTTTCTCCTACCTTTTCTTTCCCTGGACGCGGCTTCTTTTAATGTTGAGAACGACAAATCACAAATAGCTGGGATTCACAGAAGATTAAACCTTGTTGTTGCGAGTTTTCTCTCTTGTTTGGCCTTTGGGTGTTGTTCCTTAGCGTGTAGACACATTGTAAAACGATTTTAACCTTACAAAAAAACGCTCCGTATAGATCGCCCGCTGAGATAGCCTTAATGGCGACCACCCGCACCATGGGGTTCTAATCAAGAACTGGTGTTGGATTGTAGATTGGTAACAGTCTACAACGTTGGGTTCCCTACAGACCCCCCTACCGTCAGCCTGAAGGGTAGCATCCCAAAACCCCTTCTGCCACATAAAGGAAGAAACACCAAAGCATTGCGTTGAAATGTATGTGGGCCAACATCCGTAGACGTGTGGCGGGGCCCATGAGTTTTTTACGTCGGTGTAGATTCACTTTGTTTGTTACTAGAGGTGGCCCCAAAAGTGCTTTTTTCTAAGGTTTATCCTTGCCTCCCCCGTCAATATGGGAAGAATGCAAATTAAAGAAGACCAGTGGTTGGTTTCACTGATTCGTCAGCTGATATTTTCCCACACTAAAATACCCAGTCACCACATTCCCCAATAACCACCAAGCGACAGACACTCACAATTCCGTCGAAAAAATGCGCCATCTATACTCTCAGGCTCACCCTCCCCTCGCCGTCTATCCCTTATATACACCCATGACAGAGCCTAGGCATCTATAAGAGCACACGGATGTGCACCCATGTTTTCCCGTAGTACCAGACGCGCGACATACATCGCACACAGTGCGCCATTGAGGTTACCCTGCCCCTGAACCTTAGAACTTTTATGTACAGCAATAAGCCTGCTAACTATAAAAGGAGCCATACAGTGACTGTCATATCACCCGCAACTAACTTTTAGAATACAGTCTTTTTTTTCCCTTCGGGCTTGCGGACCAAAAACATTCGCCAAAATTGGTGGTAATGCCCAGGAAACCCTGCCCCTCAACCCTGACATGATATTAGTGAGGGCACTAGTTTATGCAAGACACATATCCGGAGGGAACACAAATTCCCAAGTTGAGTAAAGGGAAAAACTATAGCTGTAAGAGGATTGGAACCCCTTCATCAATTAAAAAAAGTTCCGCTAGCCTTTATTAAAATTCAATTAGTTCCAATCAATCACCCCCCCGCGCACCAACCGGGGTTAATCTTATTTTACGGGGGTCCCAATAAATTTGATAGCCCTTATGGAGAAAGATGATTCAATCAAACTGAAAAGATGCGATATAAGACCCCACCGCCTGTATCCTAATTAAACGTCGACAAGCAATACGGCCAACGTTAGGCCCCGATCCAACCCTACTGGTGGTGTCGTCCCCCGCGCCGCGCAACAATCTAAACTCTACAATCCCGCGACCATCCTTTAACTACCCAGCAACTGTAGCCATTTCCAAACCCCCTATGTCCCTACCCTGCCTTCCCAGACTTCGACTTCCGAAAGGTGACACATCTGTGTTCGCGCTGACCGTGGGCGGCTAGGTGAGTCGGTGCCAGGGATGTCGCCAATGTCCCTCGTGGCAAGTTCCTCCTGAGTATCGCCGCAGGGCATCATCGTCGCAGCTAGGCACAAATAACCGACTTGCGGGCAATTGGTCCGCACTAACGAGGCGGTCGCATGTGTCACTTTAGGTGTAGAGGAGGGTTCCCAACTTTGGCATCAGACCGCATAGGAGTGCGCCAGACCGTGATGTAGGCCACTTGATCACAAATATAGCCTATAACTAGTACATAGAATCACAAATAAGTTTTTTGCAGATATTCCCCTCATAAACACTGATTCTATTCATAGGAAAACGGATTCGTGTGCCCACTATTCCCCAAAACATGAAACAAGTGACGCCAACGCAAAGCATATCACCACAGCAGACGAGTTCCTTAAATTGCTGCAAACCCCATGGCGACACTAAGAAAGTGGCCAGTGAAACACCATGCCAACCGCAGGGATGTCGTCTAAATTACGATGTTCCAAGTCATGAACGCGGCCACCATAGTTTGGATGTGAAACAGACGGCTTGTTAAACATTCATACTTGTCCAAACCCTAGTAGAAGGAGGCGAGTACCAGTATACCTGGACCCCTCAAACTACTTTTGCCCAAACCAAAAATATTTGTACTAATCTTTAGTGACTTATATTGCCTGTCGGACATTACAAATGCCCGCGCCCAAAGGCCTAGTATTGGCATGACAAGCCAATGATTAAGGATTATTCGGTTAGACAGCCCTGCACCGATATTAGTTAAAATGAGTTAGGACAACATCGCTTAGTTAACAAGCCCACAAACACACATGTGCCGAAATTCCAATATCCTCACCAGACATGGTTTAAAGTTGTATTTATTGCACCACGCCCGCGGATAAACCCCGACTATTGCTGTCCTCCGACTCCCACGTTATTAGGTATCCCCTTATTAATTCCACCTATCAGGGACCGATAAACCCTAAAAAAGCATAAAAAACATTGAGTGAAGAGAGCCCCTGTTTGGGTGGGTTTCCCTGGGGTATCCTGGTTTGTTCCTGCTTATCCTTTTCTTGGGGGCTCCTACCTATCCTCCTTGCCAATCCCCTGTGACTAGGGAAAAAATAGGTGGTGTTAAATACGGTGCCTCATCCATTGAAATAAAATCATCTCGTTAGTTTCTCTTGTGTAAGCGCTCCACCCATAATAGTTGAGGGTGGGGCCCTGGAGTCTTCAATTAAAATTCCCCCTGTGAAAGTCAACAGGGGAAGGGTTTATTTCCAGGTCTATAAAAACTGAACGGTCCCCCTCCCCATGTCCCAACCAAGTGGGTTCCTTAACTAGTTAACGAAACCCTGAACAGAGTGAACCAGTTATCTTAATGACCCATGAAAACCTCTTAAAGATTGAGGGGTATGGGGGATTTTAAAGTAAACCTGTGGGTTTTTAAAAGGATTTGTTTCCCATAAGGTATATAGAAAAACTGGACTCTCCGCATGATTTAGGCACTTTCTCCCCCTCCATATCATCCCTGCTATTCTCGGCCAGATGAAGCCCACCCCACATGTGTGGACTAATGTTCATATTATCAGAACACCCCCTTTGGGATGTGGATAACTTTGGATGGAGCGTTCTTGTTGCTATTCCCTTGTATGAAGGGACTAAAGATTATGCCGTTTTTATTATGTGTCGATTTGTTCTGTTTTTATATTTTTTTTGATATTCCCTTTGTTGGTATGTTTTTTTGTGTATGTATTTTTATTTTTATGTGGTTATGATTTTATTTATTTTTTGTGTCTATTCATGGTTTTTATAGTTTGTTTTTAGTTTTAATTTTTTGATGTTTAAAAGCAGCAAAGTAAAAAAATAAGAAACCGAAAATATTGAACACACAGACCCTAAACAAACTAAAAGTACCCCACAGCCCTACGTGTTTATAGGTACCTGACTACATCGTTCGAATTGAGCCCCGTATTATAGGGAGAATATAAATGCTACTCTCTTCCCAAAAATGGGCCATGGCAAATGGTGTGGAAGGCCTCTCTCGTATGGGATAGAGTTAAGGATTTTCGATGTTATTGCTTCAAGGATCTGATTTCCCCTCTTGTAGTTCACCTCATAAGCTGACTAGATTACGCTGCTCCAAGTGTACAGTATAACAATCATGGAGATTTATGCCTGTCCTTTTAGAAACCTATAATTGGGGACCGAGGACTTTGTGGTCCCTTAAGTGTATAAGTCACCTCCGCGGGTGGTTGGCTTTGTCCAGATTTGTTTGTACAAGAATCAAAAACCCTATGGAGGAGAATTAGAAGGACCGGAGCGCCCAGTGCCGTTGGTAACAATTGGGAGACAAGTCAAAAGGCGGTCCATATAGAGTTGAGGTGCCACGTTGAATTCTATACTAACACAGCACCCCGTCGGAAGGGTTGTGGTTAGCGGGGATGCAAAATTGAGAATTGTCTGAAAGATGAGAAAGCTTTATCATGGGCAATCTTTTAACACAGATTTTAGGTCCTCAGAAGCCAAAAGCACCAACCCTCCTCCCGCTGCAAGCCAAACGTCCAATGGGTTCCCCCCCTACCATTTTTAAAAAAAAAAGAGGGTATGAGCACAGTGGCAAGGAAGAATAGAGAGGTTTTTGGTGGCCCCCCGCGCCCCCCGGTTGTAGATAGACCCGGTTATTGTCATCCTAAAAGTATACATAGTATGAGGCGATTGTAACAAATCTTGGTGCTGCAATGTGTTAGCCCCATAATGATTATCTAATTGTTCTGAGTTATTAACCCTCTTAAAGGTTATCCCAATATTCGAATGCATCGGTACAGGACTCATGCGGGGAATTTATTGCAATAGGTTCTGCTACTCTGGGCATTAATAATGGTCCTGGAATTATCGCGCGAGTTTCCTGATTGGAGCCCATTTTGATAAATTCACCAGAACCCGACCGAGTGGGACAGGGGGACCGCCCCCTCAGACTGTTGCTTATTGGCCGGTCTGTCCCCGCCGCTCCGTCTTCCTCACACCCCCTCCCTGTGTAATTCTCGAGGGCAGGTTAAGGGAAACCTGATAGTTGTGTGGACGCCTTAACCAACCCGTTTTCCGAAAAAAATGAAGGAAGATTCTGCTAGGGGATATTCAAAGGTATAACTTTGTTGTTAAATTAATATAAGCCTCGCCCCCCCCCCCCCCCTTACCTCCCCCCGGAATGTCCGCTTTGTTTCTCTCAGGGGAGAAAATGAAGTTGCTGGATCAATATTCCTAAATCCAGGAAGTGATCCACCTACTATCGGCTCCACAAACTAACATACCGTCCCACCTTTCATAAAAACGCACACGTCTGCTAGAACCCAATTGTTAATTACTGACTAACGAACCGACTAAAGTTGTTCGGTCCCATTGCGTCCGCCGAACTATGGATAATCAGAACGGAACGGCGTATAAATGAAAACCAAATAATATAATATGATTGCGCCTAAAGTCCGCTGACGCATAGTCCCCGAGGACCCGTCCCCCTCTAGTTCCGCCCGTACCCCGTGTCCCATAATACTTGACAGTCTCCTATTAAAATATAAGATGTACTAAAAAAAGTCTATTATCCTAAGGGAGGGTGGTGGCGGGGCACACTGTCTTGTTTTGGCCAACGTCGCTAACCTGGTCCCTGTCCACATAAAGCCCACTACAACAGACCATGAATTCCCCGTAAAGAGGGAGTGGGGTCAGAGCAAGCCCGTGTCTCTAATCTTCCTTAAATTCCATTATCATGTCCCTGCTGGGGATTATAAATCCAATATTGGTAAATCCGTGGCGCTTGTCATCCATCACGCCTTATACCGAATGCGAGGTATTTTTGCAAGTGAAAAACGCGTAAATTTCGCGCCAGGTTTCCCCCCAGCGAGTAGAAATTGGGGCTTAGTGGGTGCAGAGGAAGGTGAACGTGATACGCCCGACTCGGGTATTTTTCCCAGTGGATCCTCTAGTCCGTGGAAAAATGAGTATCTCTATCACTATAAGAACCCAAAGTCCCCGCCCCTCTTCCAGTATCAGAATAACCGTCGGGGGTTTTGTAATTACGTTTTGTCGCTATGGCCATATTCGAGAAGATTGGAGGGTAGTGATGCACTCGGCCGGGGGGGGGGCGCCGTCGGGCCAAGGTTTTAAAATATGGTGTTCGTGCGAAATATGTCAGAATGGCTCTAGTAGTAGTTGAATGAGGATCCTCGTGCCTCCCCGTGCTTCATTCAACGAGGCCAGCCTCACTATATCTGCTGATTCTCCAGCAGTCCTGCCCTTCAGTCAGGTGTTATAACCCTTACTGATCACCCCCTTGGGGGGACCGGGGTGCCCCACTACCTATCTAGGGTAAACCTGGGAGAAGTGAAATAATGCTGAAAGCGTTCCCGCCCCCCCCACCCCTGAGTTAACCCCGAATGTACCCCATGCTCGCGGAATTACTTTACCCCCTACATTGTTTCCACTTCCAAAAATTCTCTGGCTCAATGGAAGAAAGAAACCGAATGGTCCATTCGATCTTTTTCCCGCTCCCATCCGTCCTTAGACCTTCGATGCCCTCAAAGGGTGGTCATCTCTCAAGAATGATGACGTTCATTCTCCCAAAAATTACTATAGTTGAGATTACAAACAAATCCCCTTAATTGCTTTCTTGCCCGACCCGCATTACGCCTTGACTTCGAATGCAATAAATCAGCAAGAGACACCCCACAACGCGCAACCCCCCGACCACCTGCTTGTGACACAACTATAATGTGACACACTATTTGATCTCATTCCCCCCCACCCGAGATCCCTTGCCCAACCTTCGGCAAACACACGCCCCGCCCAGTAGCCCCCACACTACTGCCACCACATGTCGCCCCCCCAGGGATTAAGGGTGTTTGGGTCCTGTGGTGTAAGTTGCGTTGGCGAGGTGACATATTCTGTAGAAAGTACTCCACGTCCAGCCCGCACCAAAACATCCGCGGTAAGCTGAGTATTGTGTTGAGATCCCGGCCCCTTGCATGCGCCATCACGCTAGTGTATACCACTCTCTGCTCAAGCTGAATTCGTGGCACTTGGGTTCACCCAGATGGCCCGCTATCCAGGTCTCCCTGTCTTTCATGAACCAATAATAAGGTCAGCTACCACATTCCTAAGGAGGTGCCTTGAAACGTTAGTCACTCAAAACTGTGGCTATGTAGGGGAGCCACGATCACTCTAGGAGGGGGAGCGAGCCTATTAAGGGCCTGTAGGAACCCTGTGGGTTCTCCCTCTCGCCCGGAACCGGGGTACACCCTCTGCCCATAAAACCTAGAAGACCCATTAATATGAGCATAATGAAAGACCCTTCGCCAAACAAGCGTGGGCATAGTCCCCAGAATGCAAGGACCTCATGGCCATGATTAAGCCCCCGGGCCAGAAGGTTAAAGTTCTGGAGTAAGTGTACAGGGTATGCCCTTAGAACGATCTATTTCCCCCAGCTTGAGGTAGGTTCACACTCCTTCCCACCAACTGGAGGTATCGAACTCTCTTCTGAGCGCGCATCATAAAGAAGTTTATCCTCAAAACAATATGTCCTTGCCACCAACTCAGGCATTTTTTATTAGTTACTGGCCGTGACTCCTGCAATTAAGAGTAGGAGTTTTTATTTGGGTATAGGAAGATTCACTGGACATGCTAATAGAGCCGGGTCTCAACACTGATTTAGGATGTGGCCCGTTGGATAGTGCGGCAAGCTTAAAATGATCCGGTGTAGCCATATTATCCCCCACCCTATTTGCCGCCAAATCATTTACTACAACACTCAAGGCAGCACCCCTCTCTCTAAACGACCAGAGCTAGGCTAAGAAGAGTGGGTCTGTTTACCAAAGTAGAAGTTAGCGGTGGTGAATATCTTCCCTCGATTGCCGTTTGTCCCTTCCTTTTAAAAGAATCACCTATGCGTTTATTTAGTTACTACTTGACGCGCCCCCCCCAACGTCGCCGATACCGCCGGTCTCGGTACTCATTCTCTCCAAAATCACCCGAGGGTAAGGTGCGTTGAAGAATTCCCGTAAAGGAACGAAATGGTTTAAAATAGTTCATAGTCAATACGGTTTAGCGGCAACATGATCTAATATTTGGTAAATTTCCCCCGTAGACGCCGGCAATGTATACGACCGGCTTTTATTGAAGTGATGTCCCCCCCGAACCATCATGTGGGATGCCCCAGAATCCGTTTTGAGATGTCCCCCCTATGTCCGTAAGTGGTGGGCAACCCCCCCGCGACTGATTTTTATGTTCACATATGAATATTTGGACCCTGTTGAGGGGGTGGGAAACCATTAAGTCAGGTCCTTGGGATACACATGTTGACCAATACAACGAGAATCCAGTTTCCTCGTATCTTAAGGGTTATTGGTTTTGGGTTCATTTAACTTTAGAGAGCCAGACGACAGCTCGCTGTTCTCCGATGAAGTTATGTTAACCACAAACGAATGTTAAAACGCGGAAACGCATCTGCCAGGATTCCTCTCTTCACGAGTGGTATGGTTTGTATGGTATAAGGTTATAGGCGGAGTCTCAGAAGAAGGGTCCATCGCGTAGTGCCAAATGGAGGGTAGTTAGGTCACCAAACCTAGTGTCCTCCCCATGACTCAGAAAGGACAGGTGCGACCTGATGCTGAGCCAGGGTTTGGGATTTGTAAAAACCAATCATCCCTCGAAATGGACAGTAATCGACCATTAACAGGACAGAAGTAAGAACCCAATTCCTTTCTAAACTTAGTGTTCAAGAAAACTGTTGGGAAGTCATTGTAGGTTATCCTAGTGTGAAAACGTAGATTACAAAACCCCCCCCCGGATCCCCACTTCTCGCAGCTGAATTTCATCTCCAAATAAAGAATATGTATTGATAGGGTGAAGGACAAACTACACCGACCTGTACCTACTCCTCTCACCCTATTATATAGGGCGTGACCACCTCCTGTGGAGTTATCTTTTGGAGAGTTGTCGACTGTAGTTCCGCATATAAAAAAAACATAGGTTTGGAGCATTAACCTCAAGCCCAAATCATCGCTAACACAAACAACGCATTTGCTCCACACTGGTAATTTACCCTCCCTTGGAGACTGTGTTCATGATGTTTTGAGGATGAATAGATGGATTGGGTGCCTCTCTGAATCCTAGAATTCATGTCTCCCTCGGGCTTGGTAGGTTAACGGAGGGGGCCTCATCCGTGTGGTAACGATTACTCCCAGGCAATTGGTAACAGGAAAACTGAGTAATTATTGGGATAATTTACCTCCACATTAGTAAGAATCCCCCAGACCCTTTTTGGCTTTGAAGGGAAACATAGTTTTTTGATTATGCGGTATTATTATAGGACCCCTTCCTCTTTAAAACAGTAGAGCTTGCGTAATGGTGGTTTAACCCACCTGTGATCTGTACATTAAGTTTTTTTGTGGGATATTGGGGTTGTTAATATGTGATGTTTGATATTAATGATTAAATGGAAAATGTAAAAATAGTGAGATAAAAATAAATATTTTTAGGTCTAATTTAGAAAAGCCAGAAGCCTCTTAAAAAGAATATAGAATAGTAAAGCAACTTGAAAAAATAATGTGGGCGAACCCTTTCAGAATTTAATTTACAAACCTATCTCTCATGTCCGTGAACTAAGATGCAATCTATATAAGTCCAATACGGCAAAAGATATATTATTGCTTCCCTGGGATCTATTATTATGAAACACACAGTGATTGATCCCCAAAAGGAGCAATGAAAGGTTGATACGTTTATCGATTGTTCCTTAGATAGAACTTATTCCATAAGCGTGTAGGTAATTAAGGGTCCTATAATTTATTTCTTGTTTGGATTGTGTCGGAGTAAGTGACATCCTCATCTAATTGGGACCAGATAGGGGGTATGGTAGGTTATGTTTGTGTTTTTTGGGGTATATTGTGGTAAAAAGTGTTGATGGAAGTTAAAGAACCTATAAGCAAGATGAACCCCCCCCGCTTCCCCCCCCCCGGTCCCCCCCCTGATCTACCACCACCCACTAATTCCGAATCATGGTGAGTTATTTTTTTCCCCAAATTCATCTCCTTATCCAGATATTTTAATATACGCACCCGTGTTAACTACACACTCACCCCGTACAACTCTCGACCTTAAGATGCCTCTGCCTTGGAGGTACACCTCTAAAATACCATCTCTGCATTAACGACAACCACTTCATCTGAAGTGAGGAGAAAGGATTCTCCAACCCCACAGGTATGTTAATACTTTGAGAAATCAAAAGCAAGTGTCAAGACATGGATTCCATTGAATTGATAGTATTCCTGAAAACAATTTTGGTCCCTACCGTAACCGTTAACCCCATGTCTATACTACGACACCCCCCTTAAAACCGCACCCACCAATATACCTCCTTCCTTACCCTCCATACAACATCGCCGAAACATCACCCTACTTCCCCCATCAAAGGATCCAAAAAGACTCAACATTCACTAGCACAAAAATTGAAACCGTGGATACAATACCCCAATTCATGAATCTGATTATAAAAAAAAGATGTGCCGAGACCCCATTACACCCAATTGACTACGAAAACAAAACTAACCCCCACAAACCCTACCAGAAACCCTTACAACTCCCGACAGCGGGACCCTACAAACACACCGAAAGCGTACTTCCACGCCCACGTCGAAGTCGTCACACTCCCCCGCTATCCCCTGACCCCGCCTGGCTGTCCTTCTTCCGATCGGCCCCTACTTCATGTCGGGTTTAATGCCTGACATAAACTGCCAGCTAAAGAATCCTCACATCTGCTCTACCAAGGTGATATCCCTCTGGCAACACAACATAACGGCCCGAATTCACCCCACCCCCGCCACACCCCCACCCCCTCCCCTTCCCAAACTGCCCCAACCTTCCAAACAACCCACTTACAACCATCAGTTACAAAGCGCGGCAGTACCGGAGAGTGGGTAGTCTGAACGACCAACCAACCGGCAGTCAAATCACCACCTTTACAGATAATTTAACCGCAACTCTAACGTTAATACTATTAAAAACAAGTACTCTAATATAACTTACCAATCCGGCCGTCAGTTATACCCAGGGCTATATGCGAAAAGTACTTAGGAAATGGTATACGCCTCCGCCGTCATCCTCTACACAGGTGGGCTAATTTCCCAAAAACCACTTTAACCACCAAGGACATGAATAAGTCGTATGTGTACAATATTAGAGAAAAGGATGATTAATTGCCCGCCCAAAGTGTCTTCTTTTACCCACACATCATCACTCCCATATCCCAACCAAATCACACTCATAGTAGAGAAGCAAAAGTGATTAAAATGGAAAGATGGTAAGTATAAAAAATATTCCCCTCCGACCCAACACTGTAGCACCTCTTACAGGATTAAATGACCGGTCATTACCCACACCCCCCGAACCTAGTAAAAAACATACTGCAAAAATAAGACAGGGAGTACTATTACCATCGGGCTGCGACACAAATAAATAATAGTAGTAGGCATCAAGTACAACAGAATTAGATAGCATAAAACTTAGCACATTGGCCAGAAGTAATAATAACCGCTCATCTGCTACCTAAGTGCTCGAACCATTGATTTTACACCACCTCTCACCTCCAGTCCTTCGGACAAGAAAGCGAGACCACCCCGATACCCCTTGCACTAAAGGGAAATTGTGACCTCTCTCCCCCACGTACGCAACCCCCCCGTGCATCCCAACCCCCCCCAACACCGCCAAGAAGAACATCAACAACCACGAGAATCCTCCACATCACCCCCCTCCCGACGCTACAAGGCACCAATGGTACAAGGCCTGTTCCAGATTATCTCCCAAGAACTCGATGGAATAAATTAGTAATAAATTTCGTGCCCTCCGTACTTCCCATACCACCCCACATTTGACACGGATCCCGGGCCATTACAGATTATGACCCACCCCATAGTCCTCTTCTCACATCCTAGTAGTATGTAGTCGGATCGGTCCCAGGGTTGCTGGATTGCTGGGAGAACTACGAACCCGTTCACCTCCGGACCGCCATCATTCCCCGGGTTGGAAGATAAATAAGATAATATGGAGTGTCAGGCAACACTACACTCTCCCCAAGCTGCCTGACTCACCGTCCCACCGACGGGGGAAATGTAAGTCCAGGATCTATGGTGTTGTGGTGTCAGATGATAAGGCTGAGGGTCAAAAGCTCCCCAAGTATTTAGTTGTTGAAAAAGTCAACATTTACAAAGCCCAGATGCCCCCAGAAGTAGGGCACCATACCACAGTGGGGAGATGAGAGAGGACGAGAAATAAAGCCTAACGGGATGTTGGGTATAAAAAAGTCCTGCAACGATAATGGGTACTCCTTGTTCTCTCTGGGTAGGAACTGGTGAAAAGTTACCATTGGAACTCCTGGCCTATCTGTTTTTGGGCCCGTTGAAGCAAAATTTAGAGCCATTGGTTTGTTCCCTGGTTTAGAATGGCCTGATGAAGAGGTCCGCACCCCGAGTGGTGGGATCCGTTTCTCCATTTCGTTGGAGAAAGAGGGAATGGATTTTGTGACCACTCGATGGATCAACTTCCTTCAGGCAAAGTAGTGTAACTAGTATGTTGTTTACCAACCATTAGGTGCCACGCAGGAGGCTTGGTCCTTCTTAGGTTGTAGCCGCTAAGTAGAAAAGTATAGTGCAGTGACATTGGGTGGGTCGAGGTGTATTAGCGTAAAAAATGTCATATGATTTCTATAGGTGGGTGTACCATGAGGGCATTCCACAGTCTCATAGATGAACATATGGTTCGTCCAAACCTATCTCAAAAAGCTCCCCAGCTCACTATTAAAACAGCATAATAGTAATACCGATCAGTATTAGTTACATATTCATGCAGTGCCCTCCCAAACTGTTTCATGTGGTTGTTCCCCCACTACGATGGGTCCATAATACTAAGGTGTGGTACAGAAACGAGGGAGAACTCGATCGGTGTGGGATGCCACACTTAGGTTGACATCAATGACGATCCAAAACGGTCTGTGACACAGACACTGGATTTGGTGGGGATATTACTGATCATAGGAGCCGTCGTCCATATGTGCGGCCAGTGGCTAAGTACAAAAATATATGTTTGGACCCTCCTCCAGCTTCGTCATTAAACTGATAGAAATGTTAATTTTAGAGTAGGTGGAGATCTTCCAGCCATCCCAGGAGAAATTAGAGTCAAAGAGAAAGTTCTGCCTTGGTGTAAGAATGAGACCCCATGTATTCCCACCTTGAGCGACTAAATTTGCCTGCAGAGGCGCCCCTCCGTCTGTTTCTGAAACGCCCCCCTTACAGAAGTAACCATCCAATGATAAGCAGACATGTGGATAGGAGAAGTGGTCTGTGTCTGAAGTAAGTAGGGCCAATGAACAGATGGTTATAGAGCCCGAGACAGCATACCTAACTTAAAATGGGAGTGACGTTGCCACTCATTTCCATCCTTTCTATTAAAAAACTCACTGATGTTTTGGTTAAGGATAAGGCCTGACAGAAATATTGCTATGAGGTTCGGGGGTGTGCCATGACATCATTCATTATGAGAAAATTCTGAGGAGATGAGTGCGACAGTCCCGTATGAGGGTAGTGAACGTGGTGATAGATATACAGACGAAGTGCCGCCATCCTACGTATCGCATACAAGCCCTAGATAACCACCGTCCTCCAGAACTTATTAATTAGTGGTGGGTTTCTAAGTCACCGTGCCAGGACTTGGATCATTACCACTGTTTGGCCCATAGGCAATAGTTGAAGGTAGTAAATCATACTGGGACCATGGGTTAAGTGCAGAGAGAACCAGGGTTCTACGAGGCCTTCCAGCTCCCGATGTTGGGTCCCTTCGCACCAATTAGTGGCTATGTTTTCCTCCACCCCTTAGAAAGAGGCAGAATATTTTTGTATGACGAAGGCCGTGGGAAGTCTTCCCATTTGTTGGGTAAACCATGCCGCCGTCAGATAGAGAAGATTGGAATAAATCTAAGAAGACCGGATTTTGTAGAACCTCGCAAGTACTGATCGCGAGGAATGTGGACTGGGCGGTAGATTTTGTAAACAAATGTAAATTCACCCTTCGATGCCCCGCCCCCCCACCTATCCCTTGGGGTAGGATCGATTTTATCAAGTGGCAAGTCCGTGGGCGTTTAATGAATTTTATTGCCAAATTCCCCCTATTCCATGCTTACCACCAAGTAATGTCGTCGCCACAGATACATACTCATCCAACATTTTCTAATAAATACCCGCCAAAAAACGAAGAAATGTGCCCCTACCCTCAACAATCTCCTCATCCCCCCATACTCCCTGGACATTTTACTCTGTCCTGCAAGTCAAGTCATCCGCTTTCGTATATCTTCGTGATGATCGCAATAGCCACTTGAGGTATTAGGAGACATAGTTTGGGACAAATGATAAGGGCCTACGGAATTCTTCACCTTGGAGAGTACAGCCTTTTACCCATTGACCCCATAAAAATTATCCCTATACCAGAATAGTCAACCCGCCAGGGATAGAATGAGGTTAAGTAACTGTCACATCAGTATGTGAGGGAAGGGGTGGAAATGAGCAGTGAGAGATGGTCCACACACCAGGTTAAGACAACCTGACCATAGAATACAGCACTATTATACCGTTTGAAGTCCCCCGATTGCCTCTCCCCCAAATATACGGAATGTGGCCCCCTAGAAAGGAAAGGTTACCCCCTAGGAATAGTGAAGCTGGAGAGCGGTGGAGATTTGTAGTGATAGTTGGTGTGAATGAGATTAAGTTAAGACTTAAGCCTATTGCCTCTGGGAATCCTGAATCCTTCCATCTAACTTCTGCCCCCTATCCCAGAGTCCTCCGAGCTGACCCTGTCGGAACGCAGTTTCTTGGTCCATTCCCCTGCATCAATGGGACAGGATGTAATTGTTATGAAGCCGCCGGAGATTATACAGTTCTGATCTCATCCAGGGACAGTAAATCAAGAATGGATCTTATTATACCTAAAGTAAGTAGGAAGAAACCCTGGTCACGCCTCTGGCCCCTAGAACGAATCCTGCTGTCGCCCGCCGGACTGTGTGAGGAGTTCTTTGAGTGGGGAGACAGGGAAGTAAGAGGTGGGTGGCCAGCCTTGATCCGGCCAACAACCCTATTTAGAAATTAGAGAGTTTATAAGTCCAAGCGCCATCCTTATTTAATTGATTATTTGGTACGGTTAACGCGTAGGGGTAGGTGACCACGAATCCTATCCAGGCTTTAGGTACAGTACTTTTAAAAAACTCCGATGTGGTTCGCAATGATTGAAATCGGCTTGTAGTATATTTTAGTCAGAAATATAAAAGGAGAGACGGTTGTGTTTGCGAGTGGGAAATGGACTACCTGTAGGATTAAGGAAGTCCAAAGTAGGAAAAGTTCCACCTAGGAGAAGGCCCTCGTGTTTGACGTGGTGGCCGTTTGTTTAATCATATTTGAGCCCCCAGAGGTAGCAAAATAACCCTATATATTTCTTCAGTTTAGTAGCGTGTTTATGTTGTGGTTATAAAGGTGGGGTTGAAGTGTTATCCCCCTTAATCTTGCCTCATAGTAAGTGGTGGGGGAAGTTGTAATAGGTAACAACGTCCCAAAGGCCCTATCGATGGACGGTGTGGAGTCCCCTGGTTTAAGTGCTGTGAGGGTTTTTCTGGTGGTGAATATAAATGGTTACCGGGCCATATAGACAGCTCGCGGGACATTGGACCAATATAAGTTGACAGGTTATGACCGTAATACTCGAGCAGATAGATATTGATTGTGTGGCAATATTTCCCCGGCCATGAGTCCCTCCTATTCTCGTTCGCAAGCACTTTAAGATTATGCGCCGATTTCTGATTAATTGTATTATTAATCCCCCAATTCTGCCTCCCGAATGTTCACCGGAAATGCCCCCTCGCCCCTCGAAGTTGATTTTGGTTATACTCTACCAAGACCCTGGAAAGTAAAGGCTATTAGGAATAGATGTGCTCGATGACGACTCCGGGTTGGATTCACCGGTTGAGCACGGGCGACATCGCGGTTAAATACTCCCAGGCCCATGTGGTGCACCCCAAACTCCTTTTGAGTTTGTTGGGGGGTGTTGTGGTAAGTTGTGGTAATATACACATGTAGGAGGTGATGGTTGTGCTAGCGAGGAGGATAGTGGTTGTTTGAGTAGTTCGGCCAAGAGAACCGAATCTGGTTGAAGTAACCGCATGATGCCGAAGTCCTGCAAGTGTCACACTCAAGCAATCCCCTAATTTAGGATTCCGCAAACCAAACCCTACCGACTGCGGTGTTAGTAAAGGCAAACAAGTGGCCCCTCTAAGTGACCCGCATACCGTCATTGACGACCCAAAATGAGAAAAGACTTGCACCGTCCCTAACCCCACCTCTGGTGTTTGATGTACTTGTAAAAAATGGGCAGCCCACCACCCTCCGAGTATAGTTAGCAAAAGTCCCCCTTCGTCCCTCAAAGGATAGGGATCTTAAGATCGGAAAACGCTCTCCATGATGTGTGGTAAACTGTTAGACCCTTGTGTACGCGCGTCCTGGATCCAGTTTGGTTGAGGACCAAGAGGGGCAATGAGTCTGAAATAACCTAAAAGTCCTAAATATGCACATGATATTTCGCACCCGCTTTTGACAAAATGGGCATTTTGGGATAGAGTAGGAGATATTAATGGCGAATGACGGGACAATGAATAGTGGAATTGATGGGTTAAAAAAAGGGAATAGACCCTAGTCCAGCAATCAGGATGAGATGATGTACAATCATGACGTTATCAACCAAAAAAGAGATGTCTGTAATAATAATAAAGCATATACATGCCCAAATGATAGGGGGTGTGTCCTCAGGGGATTTAGCGAATAATAACGGTGGACGGGTCTAAGTCCAAATTGAGCCGTTGTTCGTATCTTTCCTATGAATTAACCAGCCATAGGTTTAACTATTTCCCCTCACCACAATATGTTCAAGCAAAAGGTCAGTCAGATTAGATAACTGTTCTTTCAGGGGTTTTATAGAAAGACACCTTGTGGTTTGGCATGAGGACCGTAGAATAATTAATAGATTGAAATAACATCCCTGATACTAAGTCAAGGAAAAAGTAGAATCCAGCGCGGCCCTCACTCATTATGGGTGGAGCAAACAAGAGAAGAAGAGAGATTTTTATGGATGAGGATAATTACACCATTTTCCTATTAATTAGGGAGAGCCCAAAAACCGAACCCCCCCCAAAGGCACACTCATGAAAATGCTTTAAGGGGAAGCGTCACAATTTATGCGCCCCTACGGTATTTTGTGGACAAAAACTGTTGAAGGCAGTCTGAAATTTTTTTTAAAAAAGGATTGCACCAAAAAATAGGTGCATGGCGACATCCTCAAAATTTTTGCTGCCAAAAATTCTTAGGGGGAGTCACCCCCAAAATCCCAAGATTAGACACATTTATGAATGTGAAATATTAAGGGCCCCCGGAACGGGACATTAAGGATGCATGTTTTTTCCCCCATTCTTCACACTAGTGTTTTATATTGGTTATTAGCGCCATGCGCATGTTGATACATGTCATACATTGTGATGTGTCCCCTCTGCTGTGCATGGAGCCATCAGGTGTTTTCCTGTTACCTTGAGCCCTTTGCTAATAATCAGCTATAAAGGTATAGGACTGCAAAACATATGTGATATATGCCCTAGAAAGGGCTATATTTTATCAACGGCAAGGGACAGGCGCACTATGCTCGAACCCCAATGACAAAGAGCATCCGCCCGACGACAGCGCGTGGTGCTTGGATGATGCGCGCTCCGGATTGGGGACGCGCACTGGCGATGGGAGGACCCGAGATTTTTTGGCGAGTTTTTGGTTTTTCCCCCTTTGGTAAGTCATAAATTTTTTAATTATATTTAATACAAAGGATTGGTTGGTGAATAAAATGGCACCTATGTTTTTATATATATATTGGGGACTTTATGCTTTCACAAATTGCTTGAAAAAGGCTCATTAATTGGGCCGAAAAGTGCTCGTTTGTGCTATGTATCTTGAATAAAGGAGAATTTTTTTATGCGGACGTCCATCTCTACAGCAATTTTTTACATTTATGAATGTGTCACTCCGGAATGTTTGCATAAATAGTGCACTAATTCAAGTGGTGAGGCGGATACAAAATTTGGCGCATGTTTATGTCTCCAAAGGGACACATTTATAAATTGCGTGAAAATACTTTCGGGACATACTATCGAATGCTACACTAACCTACTGAGATGTACCACTGTCCAGTCTCAGATATTTTATCATACATGTCCCCACTGAATCAGCAGTCGTCACTTTATTGAACTGCTTTGGGTAGTTTTCTAGCTGTCAATGTTCAAATTCTGCAAGAGATTAGTCTATTTTTTTATGAGCAGGTATTATTTATGCCCACCTCTCACTAGCCACACTGGTCTTCTTTTTGCTTCTTCCAAATGGGAAAATTAGAAGCCTTTGGGCCCTAGTAACAAAAATTTGAAATGGGCCCCCCAGCTACGATGTGCCACATAAAATCTGGTGTCTCCTATGTGGCAAAAGGGGTTTTTTTTGGGGCCCCTCAAGGCTGCAGGGACCAGTAGTGACTGTTAACCCTCTACAACCCTTATAGCTACGCCCCTGGGGGAAATCAGCACTGTGGTCACTGATTACATTTAAAGGTTAAATGTTACCATGTGTCCTCTAGACATAACCCAAAGAGAACTCGAAACAGGTTCACCTTGTGAACCTTGTGTTCAAAAGAGGTAGGGTAGAGTCCAATTTATTAGAATTAAAAGAAAACTAGGCGTGTTATATTTGATATGCTCATCTATCATTTGAATATCCTACAATTCTATAGCTAATCCGGCTTTGAAATGGCTAATTAATAAATATAAAATATAAAATATAAAAAAATAAATAGTTACCATTATAGTTAAATGCATTAGGAAAATTGGAAAACATGTTTCACTAATATTTACCTGGCAGCCACCAAGTCTGCAAGTCTGTGCAGCTTATCTACACTAATAAAAGCCCTTACATGGGACATGAGATTTTAAAGAAAACTGGGTTGTGTAAAGCAAGAGGGAAAAAATGACATGTCACATGCAGGAGGACATGTGAAATTTTGTGGTGGACGACCTGCTGGGGTCTGTAGTTAAACACAGCCAAACAATGGTCATGTCAGCTAGAGTAGGACGCAGCCCTGGAGCATGTTACTGAAGCATGCACACATACTTTTGTCACATGTAAGGTGGATTTCTGACCTCCGTGCCACTTCTAGATTAATATGCTTGGTGACCGGAGGGAATGTCCATGATGTAATGTGCAGAATAAAGTGACCAGATACCAGGAATATGGTAAAAACGTAAAAAAACAGTTCTTTCACTGAGAAATAATCATCAGCTTCACCGGAGATGCATATAATACAGTCTCTGAGCACAAATGGTGGATGACACTTGTTATCTGAAGTCCTTGTTAGCTAGTAGGCAGTTGAAAGCAGGTGTGGAAGAAATACTAGATAGACAGTTCACTCCCTTTGCCCTCCCTTTCCATTTACTTGGGCCTGACTCAGTCCTAGATTGCTTCACTGAGGAAACCTTCCCCACTTGGCTTATGGTGTGATCCTTTTTATGAGATCAATTTGTACTCAATGATTTAGAGCAGGATGCCAGTCTGGCTGGAACATGACTTGATAACCACACTTTGGTCCTAGCTGGAGGCCTGATTTGGGTACTAGACAAGGAAAGGGGTCCTTGAATCAGCTTCAGCTTATTTCACTCCTTCTATTGAGGTGATATGAGTTGTTTTTCCTTCCAAATATTTCCTCAGTAGGGACTGGAGTTAAGGATCGGAGAATGTTGCTCTCTGCAGGGGTCTGGTGGTTCCCCTGCGCTCCCCGGACAAGTGTCTGTAAGGGGATATTCACATGGCGTACTGGGGTGCATACTGTACGTGCCGCAGTACGCTGTGTGTTTTGAAAGTACGTGCTGATCAGTGCATACTTCCAAGGACAGAGGGGGTGGTCCCCGGCCAGCCCCATTCACTGCTATTATCAGCGGCATGTACGATACGTACAGCGTCTCTCCCCTGGAGTACAATACGATCATATTGTACGCCGGGGGAGTCGAGGTGTAATTCATAGTTCTCTATGAGACCTATGAATTACCATAATTGCGGCACACATTTTTCCGCATATAAAGCGGATTACAATTACGCCATGTGGGCATACCGTAATAAGTATTTGAGCCATGGGCTGCTGGAGACACAGCAAGCACACACAGAGCCGATTTATCTGCACACTCATCTCGCCAACTGACCAATGACTAACTCTACCACTGATTGACTATCTGACTCTCTATATTGAGAGAAAGGCTGGGCCAGAGAGATTCCACCCAAAAGCTCATGCACTCTCTAGAAGTTTCTAAGGTGAATGGACTGATTACAGCCAATAGAGAGTAAGCTTACAAGTACTTCACATTAGTTATCATGTGATAACAACATGCAATGGGAACACACAATATGACTCCTCTCAATCAATTCACAGCAAAGAATAAATATAATACCCTTAGTCTTATAACCATCTGAACACATATTTATACTGGGTTATCGTAAACAGATATTTGATTCCTTATCTCTACCCTTGGCTTGACAGATCCCAATTTGAGTGGTACGAAATGGCCAGTTTAAAAACTTAAATAAAATTGCAATATTTTGTTGGAAGATGTTTATTTATGTCTATTTCTGCCATTCAATAGTTGTGCTGTGAGTTGTAGCCTGTTAAGGATTTTGGTAAGATGCAGCCATAATATTTTGAATATGCAGTCTGAAAAATTAAAATCCTAAATGGGATTACATGGGTGTTTACATGGATTCCTCATGTAGTTTGACTACTCTTCACTTGAATGGCCAGTTTGCCCTGTAGTTCACACAAAGAACTACAGTACAGTTTTTCCACACATTTAAAATCCATGAGGCAGAAAAAAAAGAATTAAAATGTTCATTCTATTGAGCAGCTCCTCACAGGATCCTGCTCTGGCAGGAGTGAAGCAGGTTAGCATGGGTCAGGTTAATATTGGACAAACCTGCCTTCAAATCAGAGTTAAATACCACCGCTGTGTAAGTACAAATTCTAGTCAGAAATCGTAGATATTGCCTCAGATCTCTGCTGACAAAAATAAGTCACATTTATCCAAATCTGGCTTGTGAACATACCGTTAGGCCATGTCCCCACGGCACGGTCTTTCAGCCGGTTCGCGGTTTTGAGAACGGGCTGCAAACCGGCTGAAAAACTCTTACACAGACCTTAATGGAAAATCTTCCGCCCGCTGGTTTTTCAGACCATAGAACATGTTCATTCTTCCGTCCGGTTTTTGGACAGAGTATGAACATGCCTATATGAAGGGGGAGGGCTTTTCTCCGCAAACCACGGAGAAAAGCAGCCCCACCTCAACCCCACGCCGTGGCAACGACACGAAAACAGACAAATACTGTCGGCAATAAACTACCGGATTTTTCCTGTGCCCATAGTAAACGGCCCCCTAAGAAAAAAACATCTGTACATGCAAGTCTTTATTTATGAATTAAAATCAGTAGGGTTATCATTGTAGAGTCTTAATACCAAGATACAGAGAGAAAAGTTTGAAGTCACTATGTGAACCTATTGCTGGTTTGGCTATTTTCTTATCGAAATCAGTTTGTAGCCAGAGCATTACAAACTGTGTGATAAGGTGTCATGTCTGAGGAAAAGCCAGACGGCCTGTGTATATTATTTTGATCCTTCTTTTTCCTTGCTCTCATGTCTCATGCACACGTCTCTCGCTTTTTCAGCTTATCCTTCCTCTGCCTCATATTACACTGCTGCACTCAACAGGGCTAATTAATATGTTCTTATTATGAGGGCTCTGTTCTGTGTAGGTATTATCAATGTGCCCCTACCTCTAATATCAAAACAAAACAAAAACAGTCCAGCGGAGAACATTCTCACGCGTAAAAAATGTTCCAAAAATTATATTTATAGAAAGGCGATTAAAGATCCACATAGAATCATGCAAGTCGCATCGGACCCAGACGCGTTTCGGTGCAGCAGCCCCTAATTTCATGGCATTAGCAAAACACATATACAATACATCATTTAAAACCCTGGTAACGGGTTCATTTATCACTCATGTGATGAGAGGAAATGAACGTAAACAAAATAAAACATAAACAAACATTAGCTTTAAAAACATAGTCCAAATGATGTTGTATGCAACTGCAATGTTAACATGATGGATAATTAATAGTGGCAAATAAGATTCTTAACAATAATGTTTTTAATAAACTATCTGAATATCAACCCTACACATCACACCCACACGGAACTAAAGAATCCCGCACACCGTCCATCAACCATCACAATACCAACGACACACCCGCTCATCTTCTATTAATCAACACTCAAACACATAACCAACACCGGCAAAGGAAACTGGTGCCAAGTGTAAAGAAACCACCAGGCCACCCTTTCAAGCAACACCACCAATATCGCACCTTCCTCCCATGTCTATAAAACCCGTTCTACTAACCCCTAAAACAAAGTTGGATAACGTCTCCTGCTGTGCGTCCCTGAATAGTGTCTGACGCCATGGAGATATACATACATTCAAAGGTTTTTTTGGCATCCGACAGATGTCTGCTGCGGATGCGGACTTATTAGGGAGATGTTGTGCAAGCCACACATATTGTTTTAAGACCTACTGAACAAGTAATTAAGTATACTACAACAAGCGAGTGTAGCGCCAATTAATGAAGCCTATTCCAATTTAAAATCTTTGATATATGACACCGATGGAATTCCATAGATATAAAAGCATGGCTACACTGATGCACCTAGAATGTCCGCATTTGTACATGACCTTGGTGATCAGCCAGGTTTTTATTAAGATGATCACGATTAAGAGAGAAAACACTGGGAGATCATAGAGGAACATAGAGTAACGACTTCGTTTTTTGAAAAAACCGAACATCCTGTTCATTAATGATTTGTTAGGTACTATTTGTTCAGTAATTAAAGGAGAATTTTTTACAATGTTGCAAATTTGAGAGAACTGAGCGCTATAATGGAAGTACATGAAAATAGTTTTTAGAATTTTCAATTTTTTTCCATTTATCTTTATTATTATGGTTTGACAAGCAATTTTAAACTAATCAATTCAGAAAATTTTTGAACTTAGTTTTTATCCAGCAACCATTTTGGATAAATCCTCTGACTTAAGGTCTAGAAAGACATCGTTTTCTCATAGACGGGGAAACGATTAAGATTGGAACAATTTTCTTTTTAATCTAATAAGTAGTGCTTGAGCGATTGCGTTGGCTATGAATTGAACGATAGTCGAAAGTCCCGGCCACTATCATAAGGTTTTCCGACACGCGAGCATCGATTATTTGCGCATGAACCATTAAAGACCTATGGGAGAGCAACCAACACCTTCATTATTACACCCCCAACACAAGGCTGGAGAAGCTGAAAAAATAACATCCACAACATTTCCAAATGGATACGTCTACATCTTAGGCAACAACACATAGGTTTAATAAAAGTCACAAAAAAAAGTCACAGACCATTTACTATCCCCCTGTTCCTTGTACCACAGAGCCTGACCCTTAAACCTGCATCACCCACATATTAAAAAAGTGCCAGAAGGCAGTAAGATTGAACCATCATCGTTACTTGAACTGGACATGAATATCCCCTGTCCTGGAACGCAGCAATGGCCCCAAACCAGCATGACCCCCACATATAAAAAGTGCGCGGAAAAAGGAGGCGTCTTTCAAACCACCATTTTAGTTTCACTGGACAATTGACTATACCTGTCCTGGGCCAACAGCATGAAGCCTCCAAACGGCATGACCCCCACATTTAAAAAAGTGCCGGAAAAAGGAGTCTTTTCAACCACCATTTTAGTTGAACTGACATTGACTATACCTGTTCCTGCGGCCACACAAAGGTTGCATGAGCCCCAAACCTCATGACCCTCCACATTTAAAAAGTGGCCGGAAAAAGGAGACTTTCAACCACCATTTTATTTTCCACTGGACATTGACTAAACCTGTCCAGGCCACAGCAATGAGCCCCAAACCTGCAAGACCCCCCACATTAAAAAGTGCCGGGAAAAAGGATTCATTCAACCACAATTTAAGTTACACTGTGACAATTACAATACCTCTCCTGGGCCAAGCATGAGCCCCAAACCTGCATGACCCCCACATTTAAAGCAGTGCCGGAAAAAGAGTCTTTCAACCACCATTTTAGTTTCACAGGACATTGACTATTACCTGTCCTGGTCCACAGCATGAGCCCCAAACATCATGACCCCCCACATTTAAAAAGTGCGCGGGAAAAAGGAGTCTATTCACCACCATTTTATTTCACTGGACATTGACTATACCTTCCTGGCCACAGCATGAGCCCCAAACCTGCAAGACCCCCACATTTAAAAAGTGCCGAAAAAAGAGTCTTTCAACCACCATTTAAGTTGAACGGACATTGAACAAAACCTTTCCTTGGGCCACACTTGACCCCCAACCTGCTATGACCCCCACATTTACAAAGTGCCGGAAAAAGAGAGTCCTTTCAACCACATTTTAGTTACACTGGACATTTACTATACCAGGTCCTAGGCCACAAGCATAGCCCCAAAACCTGCATGACCCCTCACATTTAAAAAGTGCCGGAAAAAGGATCTTTTCAACCACCATTTTAGTTTCCACTGGACATTGGACTAAACCTGTCCTCGGGCCACAACATGACCCCAAACCTGCATGACCCCCACAATTTAAAATTAGAATCCGGAAAAAGTGAGCCGACTCAAACACCATTTTAGTTGTCACTGGACATTGACTATACCTTGTCCTGGGCCACATCACTGAGCCCCAAACTCCAATGACCCCCACAATTAAAAAGTACCCGGAAAAAGAGTCTTTCTCAACCAACCATTTTAGTTGAACCTGGACATTGACTATACCTTGTCCAGGCCACAGCATGACCCAGGGCCGAGTTACAGTGGGTGCGGTGGAAAGCCCAGGCGTGGCGTCCGCATCAATTAACACGCAGGTTAAAAATGCCCAGAGACGCAGCAACGAAAACAGTCGTGCTGAAGCAGAGTGCGGAAGCGAAGTGTGAGAACGTCCACCTTCCTCTGTACACAGTCCAATACCTGGGTAGCGCTTGCCCCTCCGTATGAGTGTGTAACGAATTGAGCTTCACTTGGAAATACTGAGGTTAACGCGCTCTGTTACACCCAGGTTTGGCCCTTTATCTTTGCGCCATTCTTTTCTCATTTATACACAAAGTGCTGGAGGGAAATGGTCCTCTGTACTTTGTACTCTGTCCCGTGCACCATACTCCATGCCCCTCTGAATAACCTAACATCTGGTCAAGTTTTCCTGGTACCTCCCTTACAATTTCAGAGAAATTTTTTTTATTTAACAGACTATTTATTGTACATGCAAGGTTTTTTAGGTACTTTAATTCTAGAAAACACATTTTTAAAATAGAGGAATGGAATCCCACCAAGTCCTTTTTTCTCTTTTTATCATTGTAATGAATTGGGTTTGTCTCAATACAGGGATTGATAGCTATGTTAAAAGAGATCTTGCAAAAAAACAAGTATCATTTTGCAATATGTGTCCATTAACATGTCCTATCCATATTCCTGTTCTGACAAGCACCAATCACCCTTTGAGTCCACTCTTGACAATTTGAAAGAACAAATGTCTGTTTATAGAACCAACATTTTTTATAATAGGACCTGTAGTATAGCAGCCTGTCACAGCACAATGCCCCCAAAAATTCAAAGCATGACCCTTGTGTGAGGTCCCAACTTTGGTCAACTGTGAAGAACAAAGTCTGTAGAAACCAACTTTTTTTTTATTATAATAGGACCTGTAGTAATGCTGCATTACAAAGTCCGCATGACCCAAAAAATTATAAAAAAGACTATCTCAGCCACTGTTAAAAATTGTGAGAGAAATGCCACGTAGAAGCCACATATTCATTACAAAGACCAGATTATATTGCTGTATCTCACAGCTACATGACCCCAAAAAATATAAATAATATACTCTCAGCCACTATTATAAAAAATTGTTGAGGGAGAAATGCCACTTAGAAAGCCACATTTTCTGTTTCCAAAGGACCATAAATTATATGCTGTATCTCACAGCACGACATGACGCCCAAAAAATTATACATTGACTTCTCAGCCACTATTAAAAATTGTGAGGGAGAGAATGCCACTTAGGAAGGTCACAATTCTGTTCTAAAGGACCATAAATATTGAGACTGTATCTCACAGCAACATTGAACCTCAAAACCATTGACAATCGAAAACTCTTAAGATAAGTGAGATACATGAGGAATACGGTGTTGTCATGAAACCTTGCTTACTTTTACAGTCTCCTCACAGCAAACCAGACAAAATGAAAACAGATGGGAAAAAGAATAAAAATTGCATAAGAAATGATCATTTTAAAAAAAAGTTTACAAGAGACCATTTCTGTTTGAAAAGGAATGTGAAGTATACTGGCAACTAAATCGTGACCTCGGCAATTGGGGGGCCACAACAAACAACAGAGATCCATGCCTGATCATCTTGATGAAAAGTCAAACGATCCACTTATCTGTGGAAAGCCGGATGCTTTTGTCTGTAACTAACGTCCCTCCAGCTTGTGCTGAAGGTCCGCACAGAATGGACGCTGGCTGCTGTCAGGACAAGCACCTACTTGGCGTGACGACCAGCTCGGGCATCGTCCATTTTGGATACCCATAAGTCTATTGGGTCCCGGACCACATGCAAAAACTCTGTGTTGAGACCAGATTAGTCGTGCACCTCATGGATCTATAAGCTGATCTCTGGTGTGTTGGAGATGTGTTGGCCCTCCATTGCATGCGTCGGAGAGAGGGGTAAACACAGATTGCCAGAGTTTCACCCATTAGGCTTATCAGCACCGGTTGCCTGCTGTCCCGCTACGCCAACCCTTGGCACTTCTACTGCTGTCACGTCGCTGTATGTTGGTTCCACCGAGGACATTTGGGGAACGTGAACAGACGCAACAGATGTCCTCCCATTTGATCAAATCAGCAAGGTCTCCATTATCCTGCATTTACTCTCTAATTTGGGTGGTGGAAGGAAATTGCTGATGTTTTTGTATTGTACCGGGGATCCAGGAGGGTGGCCACCCAGTAACTGTGTTAGTTATTTTTTTTATAGACATTTTGATGGCCGTTAATTCGAGATCATATTGGAGGAAAATGGTGCATCCAAGCACTTATGTATAGATGGAGCCTTGATAATCCCAGCCTCTGGGTCGAGGGGCAACTAGCAAACAGATCTTCCTCATCTCCTCCTCCGCCTCAAATTCGCGCCAACCTCTTATCCTAAGGCAGGTACGTCGGATAACAATCGGTGTCTAGGAATACCTCCCTCCTCCCTCCTCCTCCTCCCTGCCTCCCACAGCTTCAACACAGCCCTGACTTGCCTGATATGAAGCACCCTGAGAGCTGATCTCCGACCATTGCACTAGCTCTGGACCCCCGAACCACTACACTGCCTATTGAAGACCGATGAAATTGTGAAACAGTCGGGCCTTTGTGGATTAGACGGAGATAAAGGCGTCCGTGTCCGCATCTGTTACTGTCTTGTTTCTGTCTCCTCCCCGTCCTTGGCGGCACCGTTTGTTTTTCAGAGTGACCAACTTTCGTTCCAAACAAAGATCACCACAATGCACATCTGACAAGGGCAATTGTCCGCACTTGACCAATTTGGAGGCTTCTATCAAAAACTGGCAAGGATGTGGCAGAGCTATTTCACCTGCCTCCACTCTTTGTGTTTCAACACCCCGAGGTTCGTACCGCTGCTTGTCAGGCCCAATGTGTCACTCTCGTACTGCGTAATGGCAATTGCGCAGCTGCCACAATCGCTGGAGCATGTGGAGGGAAATTCCAGCTTGTTTGCACGTCAACAATGAGACGGTTTTTGACGGGGGAGGCCGAGAGCTGACTGCTGCAAAATCAAACGCAGCCAGGCGGTGACGAAGCAGGGTGCTAACGACGGAAGAGCGAACTTCAGACCTCGAGCCTTCTTCACAGCAGTCCAGAACCGGTTTTAGCTCTTTAGAAATTCTAGGACGACAGGTACAAGACTGGGCCCAGGCAAGGGATTGCGTACCCTTTCCAACAAGGTTCTTGTCCACCCAGCCACGCTCTGTCTCGTTGCTTAGAGCCGTCCCACAGCTCCTGACCTGTGTGTGGACGGTCTCCAAGCAGATAATTTTCAACACGGCCTGGGTGTCTCGGGACACGTGATGCACACCATAGGACCTGGGGAAGAGCCCTGCACCATCCCTGCTTTTTTGAAGAGCGTGCGCCAAGCCTGAGAGCCACCGCCCCCCCATAACATCCACCCGCTCACCCAGTGAGCTGTCCCACAGAGATATAGCGGTCCTTGGCCGAGCTTACTAGTCCATGAGTCCGGTGGTCAATGGACATTTCCCGACACAGATGCAGATCAACGCGCTTGAAATTTTAGATGACACGTGGCTGGCCAGGGCAAGGACGGCATTTTATGGCAAGAAATCCTGCTCGCATCTGGTATTAGGGGGCAAGCGAGGCCATGACATTTGCGGAAACCCATCGTGTCCCCCAGACAGAAAGGCACATTTCCAAGGCCAAAAGCCTGGCAATGCCTGACAAACAGGCTTTTGCTTTGGGATTGGTTCGGGGTATAAAGTTGTTTCTTCTGCTCCCAAACCCTGGAAAGACAAAAGGCTGGCTGCTAGACTTCCGCAGAACGCGTGCAGGTCGTCAAAACTGGCGGAAGGTAGAAGGGGTAGGTGGTCCACTGGAGGTCGCGTGTGTGTACATCGGGCGACGGTGGAGGCCTGAAGCGGAGGCTGATCCTGATCAGTGACTCTGAGAGACAAGGGCAGCTTTATTAGAGGAACTCTTGGTGGTGCGGAAGGAGGAGAGGCGAGGAGACAGAGGGTGTGACAGTGGGTTGGAGGCCCGGCGTCGGTCCCTGGCCATTTTTGTGCCAAGTGTTTCCCGCTCCATTATCAACTCAAGTCATTCGCTGCATGTGACTAGACATTTGGTGGTGTGTTACCCACGTTAAAGGTTCTCCTCTACTTATGCTGTTTATGGCAAAGGTGGCATATAAACATCAGCTGGGTGAATCAGAGGCATGCTCAAAGAAGGCCCGAGGCTTGAGAGTTTTCCCTGGACCTTTTTGACGGCGAAAGCGAGGGAGCGGGGTTTGCGCTGACCGTTGATGTCGGAATCATATCAGCGGACTTCTGCGACCCCCCGGCGCCCATCCATCCCTTTTTGTGGCGGGACCCGTATATGACACTACCCCACGTCTTCCTCCTCGTCCACTGATGAAGCGCACACAACAAATTCTTGCGAGAAGAAGACCAGATGAAACCGAAATGTCCGTCATCAATCATCATCATCAACACAGGTGACGTGTCGTCCTGACTTTCTGCCATCCAGAAGCTGCAGGCTACAAGCAAGGGCACTGCAAGGCGTTGCCAGACCAGCCCGAGATTATTTTGCTGATTGACCGGCTTCCTTCACTCCTCTGATGGCAATCAGTAACTGGGCAACAGATCATAGAAAATCATCCTTTTTGGCCTCTAGATCTTTTTAACAAGCCTTCTGACCCCAACCCACTTTTATCCTCAAAGAGGTCTTCAGAAATGGATAATCCCCACAGTGGGTGGGTACAACAGCAACGAGTTGACATTTTTGGGCTGCTATCATGTTGGACAGATGCTAGAAGATTCTGATACGACATTTGTGGCCCGTGACAGGCAGGACACGGAGGTAAGACTGCTAGATGCAGGTTGCATTAACCACTGAAGGGACAGATTGGCGACGATGTTCGTTTTACTTAGATTCACAGGGCCCTGACCAAGCGATGACAGGCCTGAACGTCCTGCAACTGACGATCCGATGGCAATGCGTGTTTTGTCGCCAGCACTGGAAAGGAGCACCTTCCTCTCGTAACCTCAACCCCAAGTGCACCCCCCTCCTTTGCTCGCTTTACCACCCTGCATTTCGCTCTCATGTTCAAAATATAAAAAATGATGAAGGTAGTAATAGTTATAGGAAAGTCTCTATAAAAGAACGGCAATCACAGCTAATCTCAAAAACCCTCTATATCAACCAACAAAATTGCTGGATTCAAATTTAACTGCAAGGTGACTATCAACTAAAACTTGGACTGGGCAACAAGTCCAAAATACACGTATCTGTTATGTTTCTTGATATAATAACACTGTAATTTTTTGAGCACCTTTCAATTCACTTGAGTTGAATCTAGAACTGCTGTTTATAAGATTTACGTAGATGCTGCTGCGTCAAGGAACATTAGCTAGGTGCGCAAAAGTCCAAAAACACTACTGTTTATGCTTATTTGATATACAGAACCTGTATTTTTTGAGCACCTTCAATTTCACCTGTGGTGAACATAGATTTTGCTGTTTATAAAGATTTAACGTAGATGCAGCGTCCAATGAACAGTGCTGGGTGCTCAAGAAGTCAAAAAACACCGTAACTGTTTCTATATTTTGATATAATAAACTGTATTTTTTTGCACCTTTCAAATCACCTGTGGTGAATAATAGAGAATTTGCTGTTTTAAGATTTACTAGATATCTGCGTCAATGAACAGTGCTGGGGTGCGCAAAAGTCAAAAAACACGAAACTGTTATTTTTTTGATATAATAAACAGTATATTTTGCACCGTTTCAATCACCAGTGGTGAATATAGAATAGCTGTTTTAAGATTAACGTAGATGCAGGCGTCATGAACATGCAGGTGCGCAAAAGTTCAAAAAACACTAACTGTTATGTTTTGATAATAATAAACGGTATTTTTTGCACCTTTCAATCACCTGTGTGAATATGAATTGCTGTTTTAAGATTTTACGTAGATGCTGCGGTCAATGAACAGTGCTGGGTGGCAAAAGTCAAAAAACATGTAACTGTTATGTTTTGGATTTAATAAACGGTATTTATTTGCACATTTCAATTACCTGTTTTTTTGGTGAATATAGAATGCTGTATTAAAAAGATTTTGTAGATTGCTGCGTCAATGAACAGGTGCAGGGTGGCCGCAAAAGTCTAGAAAACACGTAACTGTATAATGTTTTGATATATAAACTGTATTTTTTGCACCTTTCAATTCACCTGTGGTATATAGTAATTGCTGTTTTAAATAAAGATTTACGTAGATTACTAGCGTCAATGAACAGTGCAGGGTGCGACAAAGTCAAAAAACACGTAAACTGTTATGTCTAGATTATAAAAAATCAGTATTATTCTGCACCTTTCAATCACCTTGTGGTGAATATAGAAGTTGCTGTTTTAAGATTTTAAGTAGATGCTGCTTCAATGAACAGTGCATGGGTGCGCAAAAAGTCAAAAAAAACACGTTACTGAGATGTTTTTCGTACGAAACACGGTTATTTTTGGCACAAACACCCTGTGCTGACTACAAGATATGCTGGTTTGTAATTTAAGTAGCAAGGTGATATATCAACAGTCACAGTGTAAGTAGGGTAAAAATTGAACACCTATCTTGAAATGTTATACTGATAAAAAAAGGGAGTTTTTGCAGCTAACAAAGAGACCTGCAGTTTTTACTTAGAGAATTAATGTTTATCCCAATATAATTCAGGCTGCCCAATATCCAGAAATATTTCAATTGCAAACTGTTAATAATAAAGATATTCCACTACAATGTCTACACTAAGTCTTGGTGAACTTTATCCAGTGTTCTTTATAGATAGAGCTTGTCTGTGTTCGCCCGCGGCCCCCCCCCCCGCTCCCACCGCCGTGAATTTACAGTGGTAGATTCTGCTTTAAAATTCTCTAGCTAACTACATAAAATTTTCAAATCCCTAATCTAACTAAATTGGAAGGATCACAGCTAATAGTAGAGGTTTCTCTGTGCAGAAATAGACTAATTTCGCTGAGCTGTTTGGCCACAGGCAGAACGCAGGTCCTATCCCTATGAGATGCTGAGAGACACTGAGGCTGAAACAGGAAACGCTGTTCTATGTAAAACGAGGTCATGTGATTTTTCCAGCCAATCGCAACCATACACATCCCAGTCATGACGTCGCACACACATCTCACCCTGCTCTATTCTGTAATCTGATTTGCTGGCCGCCAAAATTACAGGAAGCGCCGAAAAAGGCGCGATCTTAATAGATGATGCACAGATTTTAACCTTAATTATCGCATGATCTGGAAATTTCGATCACCATAAAAAACCTTGCCGATTTCAACTTTGTCGATAAAAATCGCTCAACACTACTAATAAGTTCTCCGTACGGGATGGCATTAACAACATGCTTTGGATGATGTGACTTAGCATGTAAAAGGGTGTTACGAGAGGTGGATTTTCTTAACGGCAAAACCTCTACTTTGTCATTTTGACCTACCAGTGTAATGTCCAAAAAATTTACACTATCCTTTTGCCATTCTGTAGTAAAGACCAGGTTCATGCTGTTGGCATTAATATACTGTGTAAACTCTAGGGCTTGGGTATGAGTGCCCCCCCACACCAGGAGCAGGTCGTCAATATAGCGACCATACCACCTGATGTGGGGGGAAAAAACACAGGTAGAAGAGAACAGGTACCTCTCCTCCCAGGCAGACATAAAAATTTTTGCCAAGGAAGGAGAGAACCTGGCCCCCATAGAGGCACCAAAGCGCTGTAAGAAGAAATCCCCATCAAAGCTGAAATAATTGTGACTAAGTAGAAATTCCGTACACAATATAACAAAATGAATAAAAGTGTCTGAATAGGGACTAAAGCGAACAAGATGGGATTGAAGATCTTCTAGCGCTAAGTGTTGTGGGATAGAGGAATACAAGGAGACAATGTCACATGTCAACCAAGACATAGAACTGTCCCACTTAACATCAGAGAACATACTGACTAAACTTTTCGTATCCTTGATGTAACTAGGCAAGGAGATGACTAAGGGCTGGAGAATGGAGTCAATCCATTTTCCAAGTGGTTCCCCCAAAGACCCTATCCCTGCCATGATAGGTCTCAAGGGGGGAGGAAAAATCCCCTTGTGGACTTTAGGGAGAGAGTAGAAGATGGGAACTATAGGATGTTCTACGTATAATTTGGCTGCAGGTTTAGAGGTAATAGCCCCCATTTTTATGCCTTCATCTAAGATTTGTTTAAGAAGGACCTGATATTTTCAAGTTGGATCGCTATTAAGAGGTAAATATGTGACAGGATCATTTAGAACCTCCATATTCAATTTGCGACAAAGCCCAGAATTTAAAAGAACAATAGCTCCTCCCTTGTCTGCCTGCCTAATGAGTAAATCAGTGTTGTCCTGGAGTTCCAATACTGCTTTCCGTTCTTTATATGAGAGATTATTTTTATTTTTAATGCTATGACCAGCAGAGACTTTATTATGTAATATTTTTAAATCTTGCTCAATAAGATCCTGGAAAAGATCAAGACCATCTGGTCTCGATTGCATAGGATAGAAATCCCTATTTTTAACAGTAATATCAGGAACAGTACCTATATCGCTGCTGCTATTTTCTGCAAGCAGCGACCTAAGATCCATTAGGCATACATTGTCTGCAAAGGAACGAAAATTCACATTATCCTCATTATCAAAAAAGGAATAAGATGTAACATTATCAACCTCCACCAAACCCCCATCAATATCACGATCGTAGTCGGCTCCTGAAACTTCAGGTTGTAGCCTGGAAAAATGGTTTCTTAAAGTCAAAGTCCGAGCAAAATAATTGACATTTAAGATGGTTTTAAAAAGATCAAAATTGTTAGTGGGTGCAAAACTTAAACCTTTAGACAAAACTGATAGTTGGGCTTCAGAAATAATATAACTGGATATATTTATAACTGGATGATCTAATATCTGTAATTCCGTTTTTTTTCACCAATCTTTTTGCTCTTGTGTTTTCTGCCTCCGCGGCGTCTGCGTTTTTTGGCAGAGTAGGAGTAACATTTTGTTTGCCTTTTTGTTGGTATATTTTATGACTGGGTCCCGGTCGTTCGGTCATAGAAACGTCATAAGCCTCATCCGAGGTATTATACATCCTTGCGTCATCAGACGTATCCAATTTAGGAAACAAGACTTTATTCTGACCATGGTGAGACTGACTCCGTTGATGTGGTGATTTTAATATGGATCTCAATTAGTGTTGAGCGATTATTATCGACAAAGTTGAAATCGGCAAGGTTTTTATGGTGATCGAAATTTTTAGATCATGCGATAATTAAGGCTAAAATCTGTGCATCATCTATTAAGATCGCGCCATTTTCAGCGCTTCCTGTCATTTTGGCGGCCAGCAAATCAGATTACAGAATAGAGCAGGGTGAGATGTGTGTGCGACGTCATGACTGGGATGTGTATGGTTGCGATTGGCTGGAAAAATCACATGACCTCGTTTTACATAGAACAGCGTTTCCTGTTCAGCCTCAGTGTCTCTCAGCATCTCATAGGAGTAGGACGTGCGCTCTGCCTGTGGCCAAACAGCTCAGCGAAATTATTCTATTTCTGCACAGAGAAACCTCTACTATTAGCTGTGATCCTTACAATTTAGTTAGATTAGAGATTGGAAGATTTTATGTAGTTAGGTAGAGAATTTTAAAGGAGCATCTACCGCTGTAAAGTCACGGGGAGAGCAGGGACAGACAAGCTCTATAAAGAACACTGGATAAAGTTCACCAAGACTTACGGCCACATGTATGAATCCCGCCGGGTCGAGGCGCCGTTTTCCGCCAGTTTTCCGGCGGAATCTGCGCCTGATTTATGTCGCGGCCGGGCGGCGCTCATACATCTCATGTAAAGTCCGCCGCGCCTCGCCAGCGTATGAAGCGAAGTGCGGGGACATGGGCGCTGTGCGGCGCTGCACCTATGCTTCGCCGTCCGAGGAAGTGCACTCATACATGCGGGTAAAAGTCCGCCGCGCCTCGCCAGTGTGTGGGGTGCAGTGCGGGACTTAGGCGCCGTGCGGGACTGCGCCGAGAATCTGTTCCGATGCGAGACAGGCTGGAGCGGCGAGAAATCATTCCAGATGTCGGTGCGGAGTATGAAGCAAAAATCGCCTTTATAAAGGTGGAAAACAGTGTCAGAAAGGAGCTGAATGTACAAAATACAATTCTTAAAAAATAAAATCACTTTCCCAAACTCTAGAACGGCACAATATCAAGAAATATGATATTGGAAATTGCCGGGAAATACAGTAATTCAAATCCTGAAACCTATTCTCATTGGTCAGCATAAACCGGCCAATCAGAATAGGAGCGACAAAGTCCCATTCTAGCCTATGGAGAAGTTTAGACCAATCAGAATAGGAGCGACAAAGCCCCATTCTAGCCTATGGAGGAGTTTGGACCAATCAGAATCCACGGCGGGACAGTTCAAAATACAGTAAAAAGGCTGCAAAGAGCTGATTGGCTGAGCTAGCGGGTGCTCGGCAATCCAAGCCAATCAGAGCGTGAGCTACTTCTCCCATTATATCTCCAATTCTCCTCCATAGGATAGAATGGGACATTGTCGCTCCTATTCTGATTGGCTGGTTTTTGCCCCACCAAAAGGAATAGCTTAAAAAATTTTTATTACTGATTTCCCGGGAAT